>CABFOV010009152.1:0-20521 GCA_902141375.1 Timema poppense
TGTGGCCACCTCCCATTAGAATCCATGTGTTCTATTTTATATTTTAGTCGCTCGCGCGCTCAGTCTGGCCGCCCCCTAACACGCTGATACGGTCCAATGGAGAATTGGACCACTTCGGAATCTCCAGCGACTTACGGCCTTAAGGGTCTTCTATATAGTTGATAATCCAAGGTTGAACAGATCTGGTTTCGAATTGAACTGCTCCTTAATCTTATAGGTTGGGAGATTGGTAACTTAAGTCCATTAGCCTATTGATATAATATTTCAACTCGGCAAGCACTCATTCAAGTAATAGTTTGATAATTCATTTGAAAAATTTGCTATAAAATTCTACAACACTTGGTAACTTTGCACTCCAGTTCAAAACAAACAACAAACTAACAGAGCTAAAGGATGTACACACATTCAAACCTACTTTCCGGGTCGAACCACCTTAATAACCTGAGTGAACCCTCCCTACAGTTGTATGTTTTCATTGATTTCCAGGCGCTTGGCGCAAATTGAGTTATTAATATATTATAAGGAACTCACTCAGTAGGGCCATGAGATCGTTACCCGATAGGATAAGAAATGTATGGTTGCAGTTGTTTGTTTTATCTTTCCCCAAATTGGAGTGTTAGTGGCCTGGGGAAAACTTGCCTTGCTTCTCCAATAATGGTCCAGGTTAAGCTGACGATCATTAAACCCGAGTATCAAACTTTGAACCTCTAGTAACCTACCCTGTTTGCTTTTGTATCACAGGAATATTACGTTTCGACCCCATCTGGTATCTGGGTGGGGGTTGATATCCATATCAGAGGTACATTTCCTAAAGCCTCATATATCAAACTAAGAGCCCTGAATATCCACACCGTAAGAACAAAATAAGGCGTTAGATTCCCATTGAAAGTGGTCGCAGATTCCAATGGGGCCGGTGTTTGAATTAATGTCACGTCCATTTAAAAAAAATCATGTGATGAATCTCGCTGAAGTTTTCCCATTTTCCACGCTAATGCGAGGGCATTTCCCCCCCCCCNCCCCCCCCTCCCCCCCAAGATACTCTCATTCCTACTATGTACAGTTTAATCATAATATGAAGGCCGTTATTTGAAAACTGGAAATTCATCTTGTCACAATGGCGGAACAATATGTTACGATTATTGTATTTACATTATTAGGTGGTTTAATTAGTTATGTAAATATAAATCATACAATAATCCATAGTAAAGTATCATTGAAAGCCCTTGATAAATTTTGAATTAATAATTCTTATAAGATATATTTCTAGAAGGCCAAATTTTATTACTTTAAATTCATGCTGGTGGTCGAATGTGAGCTTCCTATAAAAAAATAAAAGTTTATTAGGATTCTGGTAAGATAAAAAACTTGTTATTCATTCTTAAAAAAACCGTGTATATATCCATTGCACTCGTGGAGACGCCGACAAAGGTGTTAGCCTAGTCTGGGTTCTTTTGCTGGTGACGAGGATATAGGGGTTCGAATACGGGTTGGGTGTACTGAGGTGGTTTTTCCTCTTCTCAGGTAATGGTTTTCCACTCTCACTCTACGCAAATTTGGGAAAGCTCTCCCTAAATTCTCTCTTCCTCATCACTCATTGGTGTCAATATACGGATATTCCTGGTGGGTTGTAAGACGCGTTTCAAGGAAAAATGCGTCTTCAATACTAAGCTGAGCGTGGTTGTTTAAGTAAAGAAATGATAGCTGTGTTGCCGAGAACTTAATTTCAAAGCACAGTTTTTGGTTTACCTCATGAAATAAACATTCATAATTTCAATAGGTTTGACATGAGTATGCTCAAGGTCAGTAGTTCTCAAAATGTTAATTTACTTGGCCACAATAATTACATTAATTTATATGCTAATACAATGTTTCACAAGTTTTGTTACGCCTACCCCCAGGGGGTATTCAACGCACCAATGAGTTTTATTATTCATTAAATATTGTTTTGATGACAGTCTGATGGACAAGTTAAAGCAGATGTTGATGTCTTGGACTTTTAAAATACTTAAACTCCCCTCTATAACGGCTTTGTTTACCTTACCTGTTCACTAGGCATGCGCGAAACTTCGAATTTTCAAAGTCGAAGGTCAATTCTTCTTCGCTTCGACTTCGACACCTACATTAACCTTTGTATCTTCGAAAATTTTCGAAGAAAGGATAAAACTTAGATAAACTGTTAACTGATTTGATATATATCACTAAATATTACATATTTCAAGATATGGTATTTTAGAACTCCTACTAACAGTTTTTTTTAACATGGACTGGAAATTAAATAACTGCCATATCGTAAGCATAGATAAAACTCTGGAAAGAATGAAAATATTTTATAGCAGTAGTAATCTGTATCACATACAAACCTTGTAGTTATGCTATAGTCCTTGCTTACCACCATTGTTTTATACTTGATAGTCTATCTCTTTTAAATAATTAATTACAAATTTATAAGTGCATTTTTGATACATAATTTTTTCAACAAAAATATTATTTTCGACCTCGACTTACACTTTTATTTGCATATTTTAATATTCACTTCGACTTCGCTTTCCATTAAAAAAGTTACCTTCGCACACCCATACATGTAATTTTTTATGAAGACCTGGAGAGGGGCACGTGACTGGAGAGAGTCCGGGAAAAGGTGTAAGCTAGTCGATGCTTGCAAGTAGACAGACAGTGCTCACAGACTATGTCATAGGAAAATATATATTCTAGATTGGGTTCAGGGGATGTTTGCTTGAACTGCAGATTATTTTAAAACGAAAGGTCTGTTCTACAAAGTCACAGCTAATTAAGCTTTCGATGACATCACGACATAGACTAAAACTTCTCAACCAAAGCGAGAGGAAATTATTTTCATTGTTATCCCTGGTCGGTAAAAGTTTTTTTTACCGGGGATACGTGACGATGAATAACGAAAATGAAGCAAGTTTTGTAGGCCTAACTTATACATACTTTTTATTAACTTAAAATATGTTATAAAACGGATTTGCTCTTTTTTAACGTTGAGTTAATGTAGGAAGTCTAAGAAAAATGAAACAGGATGCGGAATATTATTGCCCCCTCCCTATTTCCGCCTCCACCCCTCCAATCCCTTCCATAATAAAACTGATTTAGTAGTAGATTATTTTTTCTGTTTTGTTTTGTTTTAACACACTGGTTCAAACTCACTGCTTTAATTAAATATTAACACGCCTCAGTGGCCGCGTGGTCTAACGCACTACTCTCGCAGTAGGCTAGACTGCCGATGACGGGGAGATCGAGGTTCGAATCTCGCTAGGATGTACTGAGGGTGGTTTTCAACTCTACCTCCACGCAAATGCGGGTAGACTTACTCCAATTTAACCTTACTAATCCTCAAAACCATTAGCGTAATTAGTACATAAGCGTACAACCCGAACTTTTAGTAAGACGTGCTAAAAAAATAAAATAAAGTATATTAAAATATTAGATTTTGGCTGTCAGGTTTTAGGGTTTGATTAAAATGAATATTTAATAACTTTAATGACCATATTACATTCTACTATTTAGTTGGTAATTTAAAAAAAATAAGGGCATTTAATACTTGCCTCAAGGTAAGCCTAGTGTGTTAAAATTTTAATTTATTATAAGCTAACAATTTTGACAGCAAAATTTCTTAAACTCATGACACCAGGTGTCATAGGAACCTGTATCTACCAGTTTATAAAATAAAACGATGGCTAATCTATTTACAATAACTGCAAACATTTACAGAAATAAGACCCATGTGTTTATGCACAAACATTCCCTCTTGCAACGCCCTTTCTCGATAATTTGTATACTGGAATCTAATATTTAAAAAAAGCCCTAGAAAGAGTACTGGACATTATTTTTTGTTAATATTAATTAGTTATATTTGTTACGTCATACACAACATTGTCTTGTTTGAGAATAAACATTAATATATAAATATAATAGTTGCTTAACCCTCTATAACTGATTTGAAACTGATTAGCTCCTGGAACTGCACTTAGTGTATTCGCAATTAATTACACACACACCTATCACCCCACATTAAGATAAAATACATTTCCTCCGTTCCAAGATCCTAACTTCTACAGTCTCTAGAGTGTGTTGAGTGCCCACGCCAAGTGATAAATAAGCGTTAGGTGAATTACCATCCATCTGAAGGAAAATTCAATCATTTATATTCTATTCAAAACAGCCTTAAGTGATTTTGGTTTGTATTGAACCACGGTCTCCCGAGTCAAAGCCTAGTACACTAACTGTAAGATTAAACCCAATCAGTCCATCGCAACGCACTATTTTTTTTATAGTTTTTTCTATACCTTGTTTCGTGTTGAAAACTGTATAACATTGAAGTGTGAAATAAAAGTAGGAATTAATCGCCTTTTTTTCTTTTTAGTTCAAGCAATTGTGCTAACGTGCTCTTTTTGTGGTGTACATTGTTAGGAAACTAATTACTGCTGGGCGTATTAATAATGTTAACCCACGCGTTGTATCAGGCATATTAAACAAACGTGACAACCCATCAGAATTTAGTAAACTTTGCAGGGCCTCCTTATATGTCCATCAATATTAATTGAATTGACTCCCTCCCTCTTCCCCCCCAAACTACGTTTCCCTCGTGACCACGTGACGTGTTTTAAGCGAGTACAAGTGCGACGTTCGAAAAGTGTATTTCATTAATGTCCATAGCTGAGAGCTGACATAAAGGCCAGCTCATTAAGTTGATGTAGTTATGAGGGTTTCGGTTTTAATCGTTCGTTACCGCGTCCTAACTGAATGTTACTGGGCCCCATTCGTCGCTGGTAACGATCTTACAAATGTATCTTTATTAGTAAAACGCCGCAGTAAATGTAGGTCTTAAGACCAGTGCGTGGTTATTGCTCATTATCTAGGGTTGATTCGTAGGATGATTCTGGTAGTAATATCAGCTTATTAGAGGAAATTTTCATAAATAGGAAAGTTTTCCAGAAAGGTACAAAATGTCTCGAAAGTGAAAATCTACTGTGTTTAAATTTTAGAAATAAAAACACCCTTTTTTTTTACCGTGACGTTTCTACTCCTCTAGACTATAAGATATTTGTCAACTATAGTTTTACGGCACCCTCGTTGGTTCTCAGACCGGGCCTAGAATAATTTATCGTCTGTGTAATTTATTGGTCCTACCTAGGTACTATAATTCCTAGTATCAATACTAGAAAGGATCTTTACAACTAGGAGGTTGAATGGCTAACTATTTTATGATATAATTCTGTAGCATATGCAAAAAAAGACCATATTAAACATTAAAAACTTACACCAATGGGCATGCGCTCTCGTATATCGTTATAAGGGATCACTGGCGATGGGGGCTTAGGTTCGAATCTCGATCGGATATACTGGGGGTGAATGGTTTTCCATCTCCTTTTCACTACGAGTGTCCTATCCCTCAAACTACCTTACTCATCCTTACCCCTTAAATTAAGCCATTAATAATCATGGTGTGGTAATGATAGCAAGTACAAATACGTGGATGCCATTGCCGAGCTATTGGCAAAGGCGAGTGCTGTCGTTCCCATCAATCGTGAACATGTTAGAATTTCGAGTGGTCGTCATATTTCCCTGCTGACAAATGAGTGTTTCGCTGTGTTTTCTAATCGTCACCCTAACGTTGTTTTCGCGTTGTTAGGATGCAGGTTTCAATTAGAGGCTGCACTAGGGTGTCATAAATCAATCGCTAACTAAACTCTGGAGGAAAGGAAGCAGCTTTTGAAATATGTGCTGTCAGCCGAGAAATAATATGAATCGCTCGGAGCCGAACCTTATTTGCTCCGTCACTCACTATTTTTTTCACTTAATAGTATTTGCTTGTGCGTCTTGTTGCATTCAGAAAACGTTCATCATTCTCTCCCCCCTTAAAAGTTCAACTTTTGTTCGTTTATTAGACCTTTTTTGCATAACTTTTTTTTTTCATTTAGTGTTTAAAGAAGAAACATCCATCACGAAATGGGTTTTCTTATTCTTTATTTTCTTTTCTTCGTTAAAATTCTTCTTTTTTTTTTGTAGAACTTGTGTTGTGGATGGTTGTTTCGTTGTTGAATTTCCATTTAAGTTGTTTTTAATTCATGACTCAAGTTGGCGAATATATCAATCTTACGCGCAAGTTTTTGTAAAGTCACCTTTTGCTCCTTTTTTTATTTTTCTGTCTATAGGAAGATGACTGCGTGGAAATGTTTCCTTCGATTTGGAAGATTTAAGCATTCCTGTTCTCTTGAACAAATTAAAGAGAACAAGAAAACCAACTTGAAAAAAAAACAAAAAAAGAGAGTGCGATTTGAAATATTACTTTAATTTCATTTTACCTAAAAGATCCATCATTATTACATTTCTATGAAACAAAATTAAAACCTAATTAAAGTCTTTTTAAAAAGTCGTTATTCATTAACTACCACTAAATCATTTTTAATTGTAGTTTTAGTTGAACCCATACGCCGCATGTTTTAATAGATGGAATCAAATATTTCTTATAAAATATCACATCTCTCCCTAGTTATTTTAGTTTGTTCTTATTGTATTTTACCAAGGATCATTTGTAATTAATATAGTTCACATAAGAATATCACTAATTTTAAATATATAAATTATGTACTATGTTTATATTTAACGGTGCGCCATTTGATGAAATAAAGGCTTACACACATTACAAAAAAAATACGAAAACTATAGAGATAAAATGGCCGTAGATTATGTTGAGTGAATAATTAGTCTTTTGAAATGAGGGTTGGAATATTAAAACCGAAACCGGTAACATTTTGATGCTGAGCCAACATTCCTTCAAATCATTTAAAATATTCAAATAACAAATTATAGCTTTTATTATAGCCTTTTACTGAGAATGCAAGATCATTATATCTTCAATATCGTGTGTGCCCACGTTTATAACAGAGAATAAGCATGGTATAACAGTCTAGTTTCTGTCTGCAGTCAATAAACCAGGACAGAGTAAAATGACCACATTTATTTCTGCTCAAAATGATCTTAAGACCGGACGTTAAGTTGTCCCAGTATGTTAACCATTTAAAGCTTTATCGTGTGTTAAAAAGGTCTGGCGGCCCGTCATTCAGCGGAATGTGTCTAGTTTCTGGAGATCAATAGCGTAGTCCTAACTCATCCTGTCTTATCTAGCTGGCCTGGTCGCTTCCACAACCCGAGGCGCAACGTTTTATACGTTCTGTTTCATTAGAGCTCTCGCGGGCAATGGACACACTTCCTGCTTCTGATATCGTACATCCGGAGGATTGGGATAACAGCATGGCCGCCTTTTCAAGGGGAGGGGGAGATAAACTTCGATAAAGATGCTAAGGAGGGGTCAAACGTATGCGGTGCAGTGTAGGATGGTCCTTGTGCTTAGACTGTTATTGCTGCCGCCGTATCGCTGTTAACACCGTCCATCTGGTTCTCTGAAAGTTCGGTCATTGTGTTGTATCGGGTGAGGGGGTAGAATCTGCTTTACATTGAAACCACCCTCTCTTTTCTCCGCACGATAGCTGCGCTTTTTGAATGTTCGTCGCCCTAGGTCGTTGCTATCGTCTCCTTGGCAGTGGCCGCCCGGCCGTTTCTTTGCTCGCCCGTTATGTCAAACCACTTTATAAGATTATCTCCCCTGACCCGCAGCGTCGCCGTCGTATACGCGAGTTTGAATGTGCGCCTCCAGGGAACAGTAACACTGCCGGCTTACATTGTGGTGACCCACTCTGAGGAGAAGATGTTTTGTAATTAAAATTAATGGCTGAGGTTTTCGGAGGGGTGCGCTGTACGAGAGAGAAGGGTGTGTAAGGTGGAAGGAAGGACACATTCACACACAGTCTATGTTTTTGGTTATTGTTCGGTAGCCTAGGAAATGAGCTCTCTTCCGTCCTTTGTCCTGTGTTCATGTGGTTTTGTCACTAATTGCTCCTCTCGCTCCTCGGCCCAGCCCTAGTCTTGTGGTAGCTCAGGGACGCGCCTAGCGCACAATAATCTAATGAAGGGATTTTCTCCTCATTTCATCTAATATATGTGTTTACACAAGTTTTATTTTAGACTATCAATCAAAGTAAAACTCGTGTTTACAGAGAGAGATTTTTAAATGTGTTTCTCAAACATTTTGTAAATTGCTTTGACTATAACGAATGTAATAATGGTATATCTTACTTATGTTTCACAGTGAGCAAGCTTGAAAATTCAAAATAGATTTGTAAACACACTCGTAAGTATTTAAACAACTACAAATTGGTATTGGAAGGGCAAGAAAAAAAAAAGAAGAGACGCTCTAGTTTTCAATGCAATGTAAAATAGCATACATCATATTTTGAAATACACTATAACTAATAATACAGGCTTTGTTGGTTATATATACACTAGCTGACCCGGCAAACGTTGTTTTGCCATATAAATAATTTTTAAGTAATTTCTAGTGTAGACAAAAAATAGCTTACTTATTGTAAGTGTGTAAGAATGTGGTATATGCGTGAAATAGGCATGGAGCGCTGTTAACGATGAGGGAATATAAAAATAACAAAAGGCAAACATTATTTTTAAGTTATTATAATTTATTCCTTAAAATTATATATCATTAATTAATCAATTACGACAGTAACACTAACAAACAATATCAATCTCTTAATGCCATAGCGTGAACAATATTTTTTGTTAGTCCATCTTTAGCTAACACAAACAAACTGGATGGTTTACCCACTCGAGAGCATGCCACGTATAATTGTCCGTGTGAAAAACATGGTGTTCTCAAATCTAAGCCACAAATAGACATCGTTTGACCTTGGGATTTGTTGATAGTCATTGCAAATGCCAATCTAATCGGAAACTGAATACGTTTGAATTGAATTGGCACATGACGATTGATCAGTTATCGACCGGGGATGAAAAATGATTAAATTACTAAAATGGCTATTAAAAAATAGGGGTTGGTGATAAAAGGGTAAAAATTTAGGGTTGTATGTATTTTTTAATGCGACATAATAAAAAAAATAAAGATATTAAAAAAATGTCTAAAAATTATAGAAAAATGTTAAGGGTGGACAACCCTTATCACTAAGGGGTATGAAAAATAGATGTTGGCCGATTCTCAGACCTACTCAATATGCTCACAAAATTTCATGAGAATCGGTCAAGCCGTTTCGGAGGAGTACGGGAACGAACATTGTGACACGAGAATTTTATATATAAGATAAAGTGTAGCTTAGATAGGGTGCTCATGGTTCGCGCTCGAATCCCGACAGACTAGTTTAAGTGGAGATTTATCCGACAGGAAACTGGTGGTCTGGAATCAGAAGGTTCCTGACACTGATGATCCAGGCGTGCTAGGCGCTTCTAAAAATACTAGTTTATGGCAAAGTAATGTCGTTTTTAGCTTGAAGGCCGAAATAAAGGTGGTGGAAATTTCGCTCAAGGTAGGTATCGGCCATAGCCTTGATAACGCCGAACATACGCGAAGGAAGGGGTGTTGAATGTGATGTGAGAAACCCCCCATCCTGAAGAGGTGTTGGAAGAGCGTCATTATCACGCTCCATGTGCGTTTATGACGTCCTGCGATCTCTGACAATGCCACATTTGGTTGGAGGTGCCATCCCTCCAACACCCTTCAGGCTGGCATAGTGGCACATTATGTCAGTACATTAGTTCTGCAGCGCACCGCGTGCACATCGCGATAAAACACCCTCCAGGCGTGAACTGCGAGAATGTTAATGAAAGAGACGTCCCCCGTTTTTTGCTTCCCTGCTCGAGTGTTCGCGTGTGGAATTGTAGTTTTATTAATTTACATCTTTCATGGTAATTTTCCTGGCAATAATGTTCTATAAAACTTTACCCAAGAAAATGGATTAATGTACCCTGGATATTTGTTTAGATTCCCACCCCCCCCCTTTTTTTTTAAACGCAAGCGTCTCTTGAATTAGAATATTTTGTGAATCGTATTTTACTTTCCGCTTTCTTTCTTTTTCTGAAATAACATGGAAGAGTGAATAAATTTGATTTTCTCTTTCACTTGTGGTTTGAGGTATTTGAACAAAATGTTTTGGATACCTTAGCCAAGTTTAAAGCTTTGTTTATCATGTGTGGATACTTATGTTACGATGTACATTAGAGTGGGGGTAATAGGCCTGTTAGTCTTTTTATATATTATGTCTGTTACACAGGTAATTAATTGATTAACTTAAATGTTAGGGGTGGGGATGTTAATATAAATGTGATGCACCCGTGTTAGCAGGGGGAGAGAATGGTAAAACAACAATATTACATCACATTTGAATAACCACCATTCCCTCCCCCCCAGCCGGAATTCAAACTCCGATATTTCCTTTTGAAATGTGAGTCTATCGCCTCAGACCACGCAGCCACAGGTTTGAATGAGGTATACTTGTAGTGGAGATGTTTTTTAAAGAAGGATACTGACTACTGTTATATATGGCATGCAGTGAACACCAAATGATTCGAAGAATTTTTAGTGACCTGTGTGTTCTACGTTTACTTGGAATTTGTTAGGACAATAAATCTGGAGCTAGAATCGAACCATAAACCATTCCCAACATCCTCTCTTTGATATAAGACCTGCAGATTGTTCTCTTTGACTCTCTCCTATCACCCAATCGCGCTACCTCAGCCCGTATTTTAAAACTACCTTTATCTTCACGCATATTGCCTTTGTTTATTTTTTGAGGCTTGCTATATTAAAATGGTGAGCTCAAGACCGTTTCGTGTTTGGGTGTCGCTTTATCCATACGCCGGTTAGTTGGAGAGTGTGTTATTGTGATATGATTGCTACTAGGATATATTTTGTGCATCACACGTGTGTCAGATTTTTGTTTCTACTTGTCTCAATTTGATCAAATTTACTAACGTAGTGTCATTGGGCTTAAACATTTTTAAGACTACCTTTTGATGGAATATACAGACTATTATAAGCCTAACAATTAGGGTATTCACCGCTTGAGACTATGCTTAAGTATATTATTATTATTATTATTATTATTAGCGCCGCGTCTTACTACCCGTTCGGGTTATACGCACTTACGCTAATGTGTAATGGTAGGGTGATTGTGAGATGAAATGGAGGGACTTACAGTTTAACGTGGAATCCGAACCACGGTGGAGGCCTGGCATTCCCCACATTCACAGGATGTCTTGTCAGAGGTGAAGGAAGGGTTTGGTAATCAGATAAATCTGTGCCAGGACCGAGGATTGAACCCCGGACCCCCAACACAGAAGTCCGACACCTTACCTCTAGACCACCAGGTCACCTCCGTAAGTATATTAAACTCTGAATCACCTCTATCTACCTCTCCTCGTGTAGCAACATTTGAGGATTAAATCTTTGACCCTGACAGAGATTTTAACCAAAGTCCCAAGAATCATTTCCGCATCCGAGGGCAACCATTTTGGGACGTTTCGTGAGGATGAAAAGTTTCACTAGTTTCATACGGGCGCATGTATTTATAGCTTACTTCATTTTCAAAAATACATATTTAAAAAATTAAATTGTTTAGTTAGCTGTACAGAAATATTCATTGAATTAAATCACAATAATAATAATTATACTGACACTAAAGTAATACTTACTTATGATCCATAATGCGCGAGAAACTATTGCTTGTTATTACTTCCAAGCATAACTACTTTTGTGCACAGCGTCTTACTACTAGTCCGGACTAGCTGCACGTTTGAACCATTGTGGCGTGGATGAGAAAGGTACAACTTATAAGAAGTGTGCCAGAACCTTCGCGGAGGGTAAATCGTATAAGAAAAACCTTGATTCACCCTGCTGAGACTAGAACATTGTGTCATTGGGCTCGGAACAAAATCGACATAACGTGACCCAATTTCTTCTCCTTTGGGTTTGTTGATTTAGTGAAGTGGTCAGAAGGAGCCCAATAAATATACTCTTTGCTATTCATAGCCTACGTTCCGATAGCATCATTAGCATTTCAAACTGTTATTAACACATCACAGCAATAAAACACACAGTTTAGGCAATTTTTAAATTATGTCTGTAAATGACGTTGCCTACCTGTGACGTCACGGCCGGTCAAGATAGGATTTCCCATGTTACGTTTTACTCGGTGAGCTTTAAAGATATAAAGTTGAAATAAACGCCAACAATTCTTAAATAATTCTGAAAATTGCCCTACAGTGTCACAAAATTATTATTATTATTTGTATCTTTAAGTAGGCCCAGTTTCTAAACGCAATTTTTTATAAATTTTCTACAACTTAGGCTATCTGGCCTGTAGGAGTCTTCCTGCCAGTATGTAGATTAAAAATACCCGTGGTAGCATATGTTTGTCAAGAACAGGAAACAAAGAAAAAAGTAAAATTAAAAAACAAGTCCAGGTTTTCAAGGAGCAAATATTAAAGTGACTGTGTAAACTCGTCAAAGGAAGAGGGAAACGGTTATCAGCATATATTCTGTACATTAGTGTCTTAAGTATGCTAATGTTAAGACTGCTTAAGTGCGTCAAGCTAAGATGCATCATGCTGTGCAAAATAGCTTTGAACTCTCCAAGTAGGCAACGTCCTTAAAGCGTAAGCTAATTTCCATATTTTTCAGTCCAAAATAGTGGTTGGTTGGTGTAAATAATCACAACTATTGCTTCAGTTGTAATGTTTAATGTAACTCTTTACATGATTTCAGCAGTAATTCTTGAATATCTCTCATGAGTATAATTACATTTAAACAAACTGTGTTTTCTCTACTTGTAAAGTTGTCTTTAAATGCTCATGGTGTATAGTCAAGGATTGTTTCAATGTTACTACATGCAGAAAATCTAACTAAATAATTAAATACTGAAATCATATTTCTTCTTGTGTTGGCCAAAAGAGATATAAAAACTACAAACATTATAAATTTGACTTTATATCCCTCCTACCTCACAATGCAACAGCCCATAGCAATCCGGCTTAGAAAGGAAGGAACCTTTTTGATAGTTGGATGGAAAAAAACAACCCAATGTCAATGTATTTATATCTTAAGTAATGTGATCTGCAGTTTCCATTCTGCCAAATAAAATCAATAGCTATGAAATAAAACTAATAATATAATCAAATGGTGTCGATGTCTAGAAGTAGCTTCCTATCAAAATTCTAGTATATTTTGAAATTATAATCTTCCTATAATATATAACACTTTTAATTCACTTGCCCTTGTTATTGTCCTGGTATTGCAATTGTCCATAATGACCCCGCTCATTTGCACAACATGTCTTTCACAGTGTAACACATAATTATGTGAACTCGAATATAGTTGGGTCACATATTTTACATAATAATACTACTTGTTTCAAAAATCGATTTGCAAAATCTGTTTGTTTCCTGAAAATGTTGCCAAGCCGCTTCAAAAATACTTTGGAACATGGCCATTCTAGTATTTTCACGCAGAACCGAGTTTATTTTAGTGCTGTATATTTTTCGAACTCTTGTGTGGGTACTTTAGTGACTGAATGCAATTAAAAAACTTAGAAGTAAGGCCAGTAGTAAAATAGTGACTTTATGTGTTCAACTGAAACCACAAAAACAAACAAATAAATAAATAACCTTTGCTTGAAAATGAGGCGACAGAGTCGCAACATGTAAGTATTATATTTGGAATAAGAGAAGGACAAAATAAAGATAAGATTTGTGAGAGGGTAAGATGAGAAAATGCAGCAGTTGTTCTGAGCCATGCTCGGCAATCTGACCCAAGGCGAGGAACCGACTGACTCATCCTGTCACGAGACCAAACTGGGCCAGTTCACTTGCCAGACTCGCACTGAGTAACAATATAATATTGTGATATTGTTTAAGATTTAGAAACAACCTACTTACTGGCGAACAGCATTCATTGTAGTACAATTTTCTAGTACACTTGCTTTAGTGTTTTATTATAACCTAATTAAAAAATGGCAAGCATAAAAACCAGACCGTTATTTTTAACAATTTGTGGAAGTCCACGCAAACAATTTTTTAGACTACTCGATATCGAACTCGGAACCCATTCAGAAATCAGGCGAGTTATTGAGCTAAGGTGTCGAATCATTTATCAAAATCATTAATCCAAGTCCTAACTTATATTTATCCACTCCTTACTAAATATTTAAAATTTTAGAATGGGTCGGGGATTTTCAGATGATGACTGACCACTTCTGAGAGACTTTGATTCAAATCCTAGCGGGACCAAAATCCGTACCATTCGTTGTTGTCTTAAGTGCCCGCAGAAACAATTTTTTATAGAGTTGGTTTGGACAAAAATAAGATTTTTTATTGAAATATCTCAACAAAGAGATTCAAAGGCTGAATTCATCAACAAAGGGGTGTTAAAGCTGGTCAGTCAACGGGTAGTTATTATTATTATTATTATTATTATTATTAGCACCGCGTCTTACTACCTGTTCGGGTTATACGCACTTACGCTAATGTGTAATGGTAGGGTGATTGTGAGATGAAATGTAGGACCTTCAGTTTAACGTGGGATCCGAACCACGGTGGACGCCTGGTATTCCCCACATTCACAAGATGTCTTGTCAGAGGTGAAGGAAGGGTTTGGTAATCAGATAAATCTGTACCGGGACCGAGGATTGAACCCCGGCCGCCAGCACAAAAGTCTAACACCTGATCCCTAGACCACCAGGTCACCTACCAACGGGTAGTTAAAAATGGGGGTAGACAACACTAATTTAAACTGTTTTGAAACTTGGGTGAGCTCGTACATAGCCTATAGTTGTCCTAAGTAACATACTAAATTGTTTATCTCCTAAATGAGCTCACCCCACCATATTAGAAAAATGGTGGAAAAAAAGTTTTATTTGAAGATTTTAAGAATATATGACTTGTGGTAGGTCCTAGCGTAAAATGTGTTCTTAAAATAATGATTAAAGATGGGTTTATTTCCTACAAGAAAAGTTTAATTCGTTTTTCACGTAAAACAAACAGTTTTTGTAAATAAGCTTAGTATAATGGTTGTACTATTATGTGAGTGTACTTTAACATTTTGTAATATCTAATAACTAAATACAATATAACTCCAGTACAAACATAGAATTTAATTTTCTCCATATGGTGACCTAAAAATTTATTAAATATTTGTCAAGGGTTTTCTGGAATTTAATGACAACTTTTTATCTTGATTTAAAAAGTTTGTTAGATATATATGTCATCAAGCTCATGGCAGGTATTCAGGAACTTTTGATTTCAACATGTGAAGAAAATTAAATTATATGTTTGTACTGGAGCAGTATTTTATTTATTTTGTCAAAAAAAATGTTCTGCCATAAAAACTGCAAAAACACTGACCTCTTCCCTCCCACATTAAGAGTGATGTATTTAGATCCTTGTTTAACGATCTGAACCCTAGCCATATTCACACTGCACATGTGTGGTGCCAACGGACGATATGTAAGACACAGCTGGATGGCCTTCCTTCACTACTTCTTTACTCTTTGAAGTCACTCCATATAATGATCACTAAAATATACTGACCATAAAAACTTCGTGGGGGAGGAAAGGCGATACCTAGGTGGACCTATGATGGAAAGCAAAGGGCTCTGGAATTTTCCCCGCAATTTAACTTAAATTATGAGGCGAAATAAAAGATTTTCATATCCACCTCTACATGCTAGTAAAATTGACTGAAAACTACGAAATTTGTTGGTCCAATTTATTAATTTTACCTTAAATCTTGTTGAAGTGTTTTTATACCACTGTTTGAAAAGAGTATTTGTCTTATAACTGTAATATACCTACATGTAATACAGTTGAATGGTATATTATTGAGGGTATGTACTATACTTAATTGTGCGCCCTCAGCCCTCCAAAGATTAATTAAACGCACAAAACGGTCTTGACTAGCGGAGTTTTGGAACAGAGCCTAATAGAGATCCTGGCACCAAGAATTTAAATAACTGTTTACCAAACAAAGCACACGCCTGCATCAATAACACATCGAATAGGATCCAAAGCTATGTATGAAGAACTAGCTTTTAGTTGCTTACAAGGATTCTATACTCAAAACATTTAATCTGCTTTTTTGCCAAATCAGATGAGGGGCGAATTAGTCAGATTTCATTAAATGCTGTTCCAGTCTTCATTATCCCAAATTGCGTTGAGCCTCTATAGAAATAACATTACGTTTGTTAGTTAAAAATTAAGTTGTGCACCATGTTTTACTACCCGTCGAGGATAACCACTAATTCACAGTCCGGAGTAGGGTTCAGGAAGGTAAATCTACCCACATTTACGTCGAACGTAATTAGGAAACCATTCAGGAAAATCATTCTCAAAACAATCTGCTGGGATTCAAACACCGACTTTCCCGTCACCGATGAAGTAATCTATTAAGAAAGTTACGCCCTAGACCATGCTACCATCGATGCGTCATTTAATCTTTTAGTTGTTTAAGATACCTTTCTTTCCGTGACCGGGTCTCACTTACTATCCTTGGTAATTTGTTTTCTGCAAAATATAACTTTCTCGTTCAGCATGAAATTGTTTTCAGTAGAGTGACAATCCAGGATTCGATCCAAATCCCAGCTGAGCACTTCAAGTGGAAATAAAGCAGGTTGCGAGTGAGTTGAATTATACCTCAATCAGGATCTTTCCAGCGTACTAAGCGCCACTAAGCAATTAAAAAGATAATCCGTAGAGTCTGAAAACAGATGATTACTACGTTATTCGCCTTCCGTTTGTGATAACTTTCACTATCATTATTATTATTATTATTATTATTATTAGCACCGCGTCTTACTACCCGTTTGGGTTATACGCACTTACGCTAATGTGTAATGGTAGGGTGATTGTGAGATGAAATGGAGGACCTACAGTTTAACGTTGGATACGAACCACGGTGGAGAACTGGCATTCTCCACATTCCCAAGATGTCTTGTCAGAGGTGAAGGAAGGGTTTGGTAATCAGATAAATCTATGCCGGGACCGAGGATTGAACCCTGGCCGCCAGCACAGAAGTCCGACACCTTACCCCTGGACCACCAGGTCACCAACTTTCACTATCAATTGAATGTACTGATAAAGAGGATATTAATAAACTCAAGTATATTCCGTAGCCAGGATACTTTAGAAGATGTAATCGATTTTCTTGGTGTCTAGTTTTGGCATTCTTTCTCACTCTTTCTCCCTCTCGCCTTTCGAGTCTCCCGCGACGTGACCTTCTAAATCGCCTTTATTTTTTTATGTTATATCAGCTCTTATCCCGTCTTCTCTCTCTCTCTATCTCTGTCCAGTGATTCCTGAATCAAAATGTTAAAGGTGCAAGGCCGACCGGTAGATTTGGAGCGGCCGCCCGGTTTGCACGTGGTGGGAAAAGCGAAAGGGGTTTGTAGTCATTTTTGGCTCGCGGTTGTGTTTTAGTGGTTTAGTAGTCGATTATAAGTGGTCGTCTCTATGCAAACAGCGTGGCTGACGGTGTTGCTACGTGAAGAACGCGGGCGGGACAGGGGAACGGGCGAGTTATGGTAATCATTGGCCCTGTCATCTTCAGTGAGCTCTTAGAGCCGCGTCCACGTGGCTCAACACGACAGAAGGGGATTCTGGGTCGATTCCTAGGCGTGACGATTATATTCATTATATGGGCTTGAGCCTGATGGCCAATTAATTAGTTCGTATCCAGGGGCTTGTATTAGGCGTGTTGTCTAAGGTTACTTGGTTTTAACGACGTTGCCTACTTGGAGATCTCGAAGCTATTTTGCGAAGCGGGTTGCATCTTAACTTGCTGCACCTAAGCAGTCTAAGCATTATCACACCTAAACGCCAATTTACAAAATATAAAGAGAGGGAAGAAAATTAGAAGTTCACCCTGAGAGGGCTCTTGTATATGTGCTGATAACCCTTTCCCTCTTCCTCTAACGAGTTTACACAGTCTCTTTAATATTTGCTCCTTGAAAACATTGACCTGCTTTTTAATTTTATCTTTTCCTTGTTTCCTATTCTAGATAGACATTTGCTACCACGGACTTTTTTTAAATCTACATCCTGGCAGGAAGACTCCTACAGGACATTTTCATGACCAAGCCAAATAGGCTAATTTGTAGAGGATTTATAAAAAATACCTTTACGAAAACTACTTAAAGATAAAAAAAAATATGACAATGTAGAACTATTTCCCGAATTATTTAAGAATTTATATTTTTAGTTTAAACGTTATATTTTTAAAACTCGCTGAGTAAATTTACTAGCACGGGAAATCCTATCTTGACCGGCCGTGACGTCACAGGTAGGCAACGTCCTTTAACCACGTTCTGGTATAATCTGTAGCTCTGAAAGTATTGTACAGTAAAAATGGCTTAGTTGGCTGTAGATTAATAATACGCTAGTAAAATCGTTTCCTTGTTTAAGGTTAATATCGCCCGTTTCGTGGTGAGGCGCCACATAAGACTGTAATTTAGTTTTTCTAAAACTAGAAGCTCTATGACATATGGCGAATTATCACACATCATGGTGCTTCACAACGCTGATGACCTTTCATTTGGAAAGTTTAAAAACGGGTCTGCGCAAATCTATGATACGAGCTATGTAACATTTTAATTAAAGCAGCACATGTTCACGCCGATCTTGACAGACGTGAGACCGTTGCACTGGCTTTTATTTTAGGCTACACGTCTTACTACCCGTCCGGTGCATGCGATAATTGGGTTGGGATCAGTAAGGTAGAATTCAGAGGGAAGAACCCGCATCTGCGTGGAAGGATAGTGGAAAATCTACCCTATGTACGCCAGACCGGGATTCGAACCCCGACCTCCCCGTCAGCGGTAAACTAGAACAGGCGTGCCTGACAGCTAATTCGCGTGCCCACTGCGGGTCTATAAATGTTACATTATTCATGGCTATTTTTCTTTTTGCGCCGTGTCTTGCTAACCTTCCGGGCTGACCGCATTTTAACTACACTAACTGGAGGGGGATGAGGTAAGCTTTAACGGAAATGATCCAGCATTTTCATAGAGAGCGGGTGGAAAACCATTTAGGAAACACAGCATGGCTGAAATTCGAACTCCAACCTCGTAGTCATTGGCAAACCAAATTAGATAAGCTTGAAGTTTAGTCCGCGCGACCACAATGCTGGTACTAATTTATTTATATTATTTATTAAAACTAAATTTTTTCCTGAATCTTTTATGACTTCATCATTTTACTTTCAAAACATTAATTTACAAATCAACTTTGTTACTTTTTTTATCGTCTTCAGGTATAAATAAAGCTTTGCACTAAAAAAGGTTTACGTTTTATGACAAAGTATTCAATTTGTATTCATGAAGTCTTTTATTTTTTAAGGAAATTATTGCAAATTTGTTAAACCTTCCGTAGATTTTATTTTTGCTTCCTTTCTTTCCTCCTCCTGCCACATTTATTCTTCCTTCTTTCGTGTCGTTTCATCCAAACCGCTGCCCAAGGTGTATCGCTCCGCTCGGTCAAAATGGAAGATGTAATCTTTTCCCGTATAATAAGACGATCATTCTGGTTCTTTACATATCATTAGTCTTTTCATGAGATAAGTCCGGTATTGAAACAAATATTTTTGAAGTAATAACGATATAAAAAGCAAATTGAACATGTTTGTGTTGGTTAGCATAATTATTTTCGCTCCGGGAAAAAAACCTAATATTACTGAAGTATTCGCCCTAGTGGCGGTTTCAACTCGTGACGCGCATGTCGTATCGGCTTTTGTACACACATCTTAATATATGCCGTGTCAAGACCAGGTGATAAATGCTTCGTTTTTTGTATTAATGTTTTTTATTTGACACTTCAGTGACAATCTAATAACCGTGAAAGTCTAATTTATTTTGAAATAGCTTATAATTACTAGTCTGTTTCCGGTTCCGTCCTGTGTAAATCTTGAAATAAACCTACTGCGCTTTTTTCTTGGACAACCGGCAGTAGCCTATTGTTTATTATTTTTACTATCATGATTTGGCTGCGCATAAATATTCGTAAGACTCGTGATGATTTTTTTTTAATGAAAATACAAATATATGGCTGCTTTTAAAAAAAATACTTGCTGTATCTAAATGTAGTTTATTCAAATGATCAAGGACTTCGTTAACATTTCAGTGAAAGTATGCATGGATTGTAAGTGAGATCGAGGTTGGAATCTCAGTTGGATGTACTGAGAGCGATTATTCCAAAATGGTTTTCTACTTTCTTTCCTCGAAAATGCGGGTACACTTCATATGAATACAACCTTCCTCATCCCTAAATTCATTAGTGTAATTAGTACATAAGCATATAACTCGAACGGTTAATACGATACGTTGCTAAAAAAACCACCTGGTATATTAACGGTTTTAGTTTAAGGAGTAGGTAGTTTTAGAGGAAGTACACCCTCATTAGAGTAAAGATAGAATGGGGAAATCGCCGTTATTTAGAACATGCTGGAAAACCCCACAGAGTGCACCCGGCTGAGATTCGAACTGACACATTAAAACTATGAAGGGACAGAGCAAAACTACTCTGGCACACTCTACATAGGGACCAAGGAAAACTACTCTGGCACACTCTACATAGGGACCAAGGAAAACTACTC
>CABFOV010009153.1:0-20518 GCA_902141375.1 Timema poppense
AGTACACCTCAAGTGTGGTGCTGTACTAAATACAGGACGACACCTACCTAGACCAGAATGGACTGATCCAGTTTCATAGTCATATTTAGTTCGCCTCAAGTGCGGCGCTACACTAAATACAAGACGACACATACCTAGACCAGAATGGACTCATCCAGTTTCATAATCATATTTAGTTCGCCTCAAGTGCGGCGCTACACTAAATACAAGACGACACCTACCTAAACTCGAATGGAATGGGCCGTTCTCGCATAGGAAACTGGCCCATTCCATTCGAGTTTAGGTAGGTGTCGTCTTGTACTTAGTGTAGCACCGCACTTGAGGCGTACTAAATTTGACTATGAAACTGGCCCTATGTCTGACTGTGAAACCGGCCCATAGACAAGACTGTATAGTTGCTAGCATTCAGACAAGGTACAGACACAATAGAGGAGTTTAATTTAAAACCAACAATTCATCCGTTTTGAATCCAGATCCCAAATCAATAAAGTCAACCAAAGAAAAGTAACAGTATTTTGATGCTAAGCAGTCAATGCCGGTAAGAATATGCGTGTGTGTTAGATAAAATTAAATCCCTTCTTCTGTGGTCGCGTGGTACAACAAATTGGATAGTAGAATACAAAGTGATTGGAGTTCGATTCCCCGTCAGGTGTACTCAGGGTCATATTTTTCTCTAAATAGTCTCCCTCAACGCAAATTTAGATATATTTCCTTTTAAATTATAGCTTAATCCTCCTTTGCTGATTACTGCGGACTTACACGCCCTCCGATAAACCAGAGCAGAAACCTAATCACGTGACAAGCTCGAAGCCAAACACAAGCTTTCATCCTCCTCGGCGTTTTCCGCTCGGGGCGACTTGAAATAACTTCAGCTTTCCTTTTTCTGCGCAACATCAACTTGGGGCGAGAGAATCAGATTTCAAAACCAACGTACGCAATCAGTTCCCACGCGCCCTCAAATTGAGATACTAGCAGACAGCTGCATCTACTGTTTTGAAAATATTTGAAACATAACTCGTTAAATAAAAAGCTCGTGTATAGTTCTTGTTTTGTTTGGATTGGTTTCAGGCCACAAGGCAGTCATTTGAAACTATAACTCGTGATATTAATCTTAGACCTATTTATCTAGTAGAAACTAAAGCATGTCAGTAAACAAATATTTCTAGTTTGTGTTGCAAAGCATCATGGTTCAAGATACATGTCTTCTAGGGTGGGAATACAAACTAATACTAACACACTGCTAGATTCTGCTGGATCTATTTTCAATTAACGTGACAACCAAGCTTCAGTTTAAATATGTGGATAGATCGATCGTGTAGTAAGACGCGGTGAATAATTATTTTTCAGACTGTTGTACTTTTTCAAGTTATCTAGAATGTGTATTTTTTCTAAAACAACCTTTTATTATTTCTTGGCTGCTTTAATGGCTTGATAAATAATTATTGTATATCAAAGTTGTATCTTGTTTGTTGTGGTTTAGCGGCTTTACTTGCGTGGGAGGATTGTGTTTCGTTTAATCTCACGGCCACCTTCACTTTTTTTTTTATCTCTCAGATCTAAACACACAAAAGAAAGAAAATTATTCCCCCTTGAAAAATATGATACCAATTTAACACTTATGCCAAAACATTTCAAACTGTTTCAACATGAAATAAATTATAATCAGAAGGACAAACGTTTCTGTTTGTTTTGTTTTTTTGTTTTTTTTATGTTCAGTCGTCGGAGCAGTTAAGACTTTTCTAAACGTCAACCACTGAAATAACCTACAATAAAAGTTATTTTCGAAAGAAAGAACATTCATTCGTCCGAATGAAATCTCTTTTAGAGAAAAAAAAACACTGTTAACAAAATAAGCCTTAGTGTAGCGATTGTCACTTTCTTATATAAAGTAAGTATTGTAATCGTGAACATTTCCCACACCGAGGTTATGATGTACCTTGACGTTTAATGCGCCTCCAAACTAAAACAATATTGTGTTATAATAATAATACTAATAATATTATTATTATTATTATTATTATGTCTGCTTGGGAAATTATTTGATAGGTTTCATTCAAATCTTATTCAGATATTATTTGGTCTTACCTTATAATTCCAGATTTAAGAATAAGGGTAATTTACAGATCACTGGTTTTTGAACGTTTTAAGCGTATAACCCGAACGGGTAGTAAGTAAGACGCGGTGCTAAATATTATTATCATTATTGAACGTTTTAGAAAATGGCTTTAGCAATTTTATTTCGACTTTCATACCAATATCTGATGAGTTATTATACAAGTAGTAAAATAATTTGTTTATTTTATTGAAAAAACCTATTTAAGAATAGGACATATGAGGATCTATTTGAATAAATTATTAGTAGCTCCGGTCTAAAAAATTGAGATTAACGGTCGGAGGGCTCATTGTGCTGACCACATGACACCCTCTATCAACAAATGTTGGCACTATTGTCGCTAACGGTGGTGGCTGCTCGATTGGTATTGCTCTCTTGCGGACTCATACCATGGAGTTTTTTTTTACTAATAACCAAAATTGTACGATTTTGTTTAAACTTATTTTTTATGTTTATCTTAAGGTCCCACACCAATGGGCACGTGGTATAAGGTGTCAAACTCGTCTGGTCTGGCTTGACGGTGACAGGAGTCTGGGTTCAGATCCCGTCTGAATATATTAACGGTATTTTTAATCTAAACGGGTGTCCATTCTTCCTTTACGCAAACGCGGCTACATTTATTCTAAAATTCTAACTTACTCATACTTACAAAGTTTATTTAATAAACTATGGATAGCCCGGACGGGTAGTCACCATGAATAAAATATTTTTTTATTTTAATTGTTAATTTTAATACCCTGCTTAATATAATTGATAAGGATAGGGAAGTTTTAAAGTTTTTTTAAATATTTAACGCGCATTTTCTGGACCAACTGATTTTATCAGTACACTACTTATAAACTAACTTATATCTCCAGCCCCCGACTGTTAGTTCATCAGTGTGAAAGAGGAAACCCACACAAACTACACATTTTTCGCCCATGTCGGGAGTCAAGCCCACGACCTTTCGTTCAGTAGGAAGACACGCTACCAACTCTCGGACTAATTTAAAATAAGCGCACCCACACTAGCGTGGAAATATATAGTATAATCACATCTTAAATGAGCCCGGATGAGGTTCGAACCTCAACCTCTACGTAACCAATAATCCAGTATATTGTGAGTCTGACGCCTTAGTCAGTGTGGACACAAATTAGGGACTATAATAGCCACAATTGATGCAGCTGTATGGCACCTATGGTTGGCTTAAATCCACTATTTCATGAATATCAAATAATTTCACCCTCGAATCCCGGACCTAGAATTAGAAAATGTTAATATTGTTTTGTTATAATTCAGTTGAGTGTTAAATTAATGGTCTGGAGTCTGGTATGTTGGGGATGAGCCCTCAATAAGTAGTATACACTAGGGGATCATTACTGGAGGGAGCAGGGGGGGTGACCCCCCCCCCCAGTCATTTATAAAATTGGGAAAACATATAAATACTCAAGTGTTCTATTAACTAAAATTAATAAATCGTTCAGGTATCTTATTTATTTAACAAATGTCGCTATATAACTAATTTTATTCAATGGATACCACTTCATTTTTTAATTTAAAGTGGTAATGGCTCCGTTCTGTCTTCCTCCTCACATCTAAGAGCCATAAGATAGCGACACACAGATAAATACAGGGATGGGACCGACGAATGCTTCAGGATATTCGAGAATTCGAGAAAATATCGGATTCAAGATTTTTTTTAAATATTGATTTATTTTCTTACAAATTTTAGTAAGATTTTTTGTCACTCTTAACACTACCTGTTAGTGGTGGTTCAACCCTAACAGGATAAATTGAACCAGACCCCAGTTTAATAATTTACCACTTAGCTGAATTAATATTATAATAGATTCTTGATAGTAAAATTGTAAAGATTTAGTTGTTGTTTCCCTTTTATTCGTAATCGTTCCCAAGATTGTACGTACAATATTTGAGGTGACAATAATGGCCTTTCTACTACCTAGTCTTACCATTAGAGCGACAATAATGCCCTCTTTCCTACCTAGTCTTACCATTAGAGCGACAATAAGGTCCTTTATCGTACCTGTACTCACCACTATACCGATAATAAGGTCTTCTCTTGTACCTGTCCTCACCCATAGAACGATAATAAGGTCCTCTATAGTACCTGTTCTCAGCACTAGAGACAATAAGCTCCTCTCCTATCAGTCCTCGCCACTAGAGGTCCTCTATAGTACCTATCCTTACCATTAGAGTGACAATAAAGTCCTATCACTTACCTTTCCTCGCCAACTAGAGGTCCTCTATAGTACCTATCCTTACCATTAGAGCGACAATAAGGTCCTATCACTTACCTTTCCTCGCCACTAGCGCGACAAGGAGAGAGGAATGTCGGAAAAGAGGGCGGCCACAAAACATCTCAACTCTACTACTTTATTTTTGGTACCTTTTTTTATTTCAAAGACATAAGAAACGTTAAAAAAAGAAAGCGGGGGAGTTTTTTTTGTTTTGCTTGAAAGAAGTGAATTTACTGTAGTTTTTCTGCCAAATCAGATGACGTCCTCCCCCTACACACGCTTTCCGCCATGTTGGAGCGCTCGTTCCTGGGCTACCCCTTACATCAATCTTGCAACGTCTCCACGACCACCCAGCTTGACGTCCACGCTACCACCTGGTTCGACGTCCATGCTACCACCCAACTTAACGTCCACACTGTCA
This sequence comes from Timema poppense, assembly GCA_902141375.1. Classification (NCBI taxonomy): domain Eukaryota; kingdom Metazoa; phylum Arthropoda; class Insecta; order Phasmatodea; family Timematidae; genus Timema; species Timema poppense. Next base: position 4,772 of record CABFOV010009153.1, read on the forward strand.
CCCACCTCAACGTCCACGCTACCACCCAGATTGATGTCAACGATACCACCCAGCTCGACGTCCACGCTACCACCCAGCTCAACGTTCACATTATCACCCACCTCAAGGTCCACGCTACCACCCAGATCGATGTCAACGATACCACCCAGCTCGACGTCCACGCTACCACCCAGCTCAACGTTCACATTATCACCCAGCTCAACGTCCACACTGTCACCCACCTCAACGTCCACGCTACCACCCAGCTCGACGTCCACGCTACCACCCAGCTCAACGTTCACATTATCACCCAGCTCAACGTCCACACTGTCACCCACCTCAACGTCCACGCTACCACCCAGATCGACGTCCACGCTACCACCCAGCTCAACGTCCACACTACCACCCAGCTCAACGTCCACGCTACCACCCAGCTCAACGTCCACGCTACCACCCAGCTCAACGTCCACACTACCACCCACCTCAACGTCCACACTACCACCCAGCTCAACGTCCACGCTACCACCCAGCTCACCGACCAAGCTGCCGTCCAACGAATCCTTCCATCTTGGGCATAGGGAAATAAAGTATTTGACTCTGCTACCATTAAAAATGAACATCATAGCTCGCTAACGAGCACAACAGCTCGCTGAAATATGTCCCCAGAAGTTTGTTATTTTAATTGTTCTCTCACTGCCAAGTAGGGGCTAGTTTTCCACTTGATTACCACAATGCCAATGGTCCACTGTTGAGATACTCTTTGTTTTTGGTGTCAATATGTTTTATGTTATTTTTCGTCTGATGGTATTGATAGCTGGAGGTTTTTAGGGTCTGAAAATATGGTGTAGGATAGTAATCTTCCAAAAAAAATACTAATAATTTAAAGTTTATACTACACAGAGGAAATCTGTATTAGTTTAGGGAACTTGGAGCCCTCTATTTCATCCCAATCACACTCAATTTGTACGTTTTGTCTGCTATATTGACTTTTTCAAGTTCGAGATTTTTCTCATAAAGATGGCACACTTTATAGAATTAGATCCAAACCCTGGTCCGCGAACCAAATGAGGTTCACAAGGATCTTCTTGAGGGTCGCGGTAAGCTCTCAAAATCTCTGTTCAAACTTTATGAAATAATATATTTATAAACCCTTCATCAAACGGACGCATTATGAACAGTTACTGCAGTACTGAAAATAGTGAGTGTTGAAGAATCATTTTGAGACCCCCCTCCTGTGCTAAGAATTTTGGACCCAGCTCAAGGACAATAATATTTTGACTAGAGAAGGTTAAAAGGCTTTTTTACCTCTTATGCCTACCTCTGGGAACAAGGATTTTCAGGCCTTATAACAATCTAGATCCTCTGATTTGCGTTGTACTCTTCCTATCAACATAGGAATAGAACTTGAAAAGTTCACCTACAAAATGAAACTGTATCATGGTTGTAACTAAAACACCTTTGTTTTTGTAACCTTTTTTCCCACGGGAAGATATTGTGAATTTTTTTATTTGTATGATAAAAAGTTATTGAAATGGATTAAATTTAATTAGTAATGAGTATCTATAAATATAAAACAAAAACTAAGAGCACTTCTCAATAATAAAACAGCATTATAGTCGCCCCTGAAATTGTATATTTTGGTCATTTATATAACGTTGCAAAGAACCACATTTTCATTAAAAATTGTGCTTTACTTTTTTGTTTGGTTATAAAGTTAGGTTTTAGTTATTAAATTAATACTATTTTTGCTATTTTAATTAAATTAGATTGAAAATTATTAGTAAGAAAATAATAAGCAATAGAAACATGTAATGATCCTTTGGGTTGCCAGGCCAGGAAAATGTTTAGGGTTGCGATCAAATCCTGTTCCATAGCGTCCCTAGCAGATATCAGCTCTCCACGGTATCGGGAGATGGTAGATAACACCGCTATATACCGTCCCTAACAGATATCAACTCCACAGGATATCGGGAGATGGTAGATAACACTGTTATATAGCGTCCCTAACAGATATCAACTCCACAGGATATCGGGAGATGGTAAGATAACACTGTTATATAGCGTCCCTCGCAGATATCAGCTCTACAAGGTATCGGGAGATGGTAGATAACACTGTTATATAGCGTCCCTAGCAGATATCAACTCTACAAGGTATCGGGAGATGGTAGATAACACTGTTATATAGCGTCCCTAACAAATATCAGCTCTCCAGGGTATCGGGAGATGGTAGATAACACTGTTATATAGCGTCCTAACAGATATCAACTCTACAGGATATCAGAAGTTGGGATAAAGAACCGAAGATTCCTAAACCTGTGTTTCCCGACCAATGATCCGCAGAATCGTTGCTTGAGGGCCTTACAAAATCTCTTAATTTCATTCACATTTATATTTTAATGACACATATGACGGTTTATATTACTTCCTGTATCCGAGAATTTGTTTGAATATATCATTTACTTTCATGGCTTTGTCAACCTGTGACGTCATTGAAAATCAAGATAGGATTTCCCATGTTAATGTCTTTAGATTCTAAAGGCGAGTTAAAAAAATCGAATTCTTTAATAATTTTAAAATATGTCCTACATTGTCACAAAATTGTATTTTTGATATTTAAGTAGTTTTTTTTAAAATCACGAAAGCTGCCTGCAGGAATTTTCCTGCCAGGATATGGATTTAAAAAATCCGTATAGGAATATATATATTATTGTTAAAGTGCGAAGACTGGTAAATCCTAGAATTTATCGGTATATTCTAAAATTCACCGGTCTTCGGACTTTTACAGTATCATATCTAATTTATCTAGAATAGAAAATAAGATAATGGTAATTTTGAAATGCATTTAAATCGGCCCAACCTCAAAATATAGTGTTCATACTCGTCACCGGAAGAAGGAAAGGACTATCAGCAGGTAAACAAGAGGTTTCGCAGGGTGAATCGTTCATTTTCTTCCCTATCCTTCTATTTCTTGCATTGACATGATAGGGCTTAAAGTGAGCCAATTTAAGATGAAACTCGCTTTGCAAAATATCTTCTAAGTCTCCAAGTAGAATTTACATTGTGGATATAGTCACAATTGTTGATTTCGTGTTTCAAACGATTATAAAGGTTTAAGTTTGTCCGTGAAATTTGTGAGGAACATATTAGCTGTCATAGGAGGAAACAGAGACGGAGATTAGGAATCAAGTTATCCAGGAAAGAGTGGAGTTACAGGGAGCACATGAGATAGTAGAGGAAGCAACACTGAGATTGTGTGGGCATGTAATGAGAATTGATAAGGAGAGGATACCGAAGAAAATGTTGGGAATGAAATATGTAGGAAAAAGACCACAAGGGAGGCCAAAAAAGAGACGAGAGGAGTAGATAGCAGAATATGTTCAATTGAGAGAAGAATTGAATAAATTAAAGCAGGAAAAGTGGTGGAAGGATAGAGGAAGATAGAGGTATTTTACTAAAGTGACTCGGCCACACACTGGAAACAATATATGATGATGATGATGATGATGATGATGTCTGTTCATGGGCGTCACGATAATACGATACACCTCAACCTGCGTGTTTTCATTTGACGTAGGCCTACAACAAATTTGGTAGTGACGAAATGATAAGTTTATTTTTAATAAACAAATTGAAACAAAGCTCACCATTTTCGCTTTATCTAAATGAAAGTAGACCAAATCAAAAAGTGATTTTCACGATACCGAACTATTTCAAGATGGTGTCACCAAACTATGACGATAGGCTAAATCAAGTTCACAATGCAACATTTGTGAACCACGGGAATAAATAATGAGAACTAAGCCTCTATTCTGTTAAACACAAAACATCTATCATTGAAATTCCTTGTAATGAGATCTAGATGGGCTGGTTGCTAATATATTATAACAACAAAGAAATAGCTTACAATTCCCCCCTCCTCCATTTATTTTTATTAAATTGTTTTTTAAAGAACAATCGCTAAAGAAACAGAAGTTTCCCTGGTGTATCTGCGCCAAAGAGTATTTGTCATTCTGGAAAAGGTATGTGATAAAACATTTTGAACACTGAGGGGGGGTTAGTGGGCAGGGCCCTCCATTGTAGAAGGATTGCCAACATTTCTAAATGAACACGACCCTATGGAAATCTCCTTCTTCGAAAAATTCACGTCATTCTAAAAAAACTTTAGGTACCTCCCAATTATTTTTAGATACTTTTTGCGCAGTTGAGTTTGAGGGCCCCCTCCCATTCTTCCGCTCAATAAATTCAGCTACTCTACACCCTCCCCATCTTTGATCTACCCCACTATGTCTATTATTGAAACAATATTGAATTTATGTTGCGGTTAGTTTAATTTATTTTTACGTTATCCGTGCCATCCGGTTTTGAATACATTAATAGGGTAGGGAAGAAGAAGATTAAATGTTGAAGATCATGATCGAGCTATACCTAGCCATACCTTGTTCCTCTCTCCCTTCATCCTAATAAGGGGAGATTGAACTTGTCATGCTCGAGCTATACCTAGCCGTACCTTGTTCCTTTCTCCCTTCATCCTAATAAGGGGAGATTGAACTTGTCATGCTCGAGCTATACCTAGCCATACCTTGTTCCTCTCTCCCTTCATCCTAATCAGGAGAGATTGAACTTGTCATGCTCGAGCTATACCTAGCCATACCTTGTTCCTCTCTCCCTTCATCCTAATCAGGGGAGATTGAACTTGTCGTGCTCGAGCTATACCTAGCCATACCTTGTTCCTCTCTCTTTTCACCTAACAGGAGAGATTGAACTTGTCATGCTTGAGCTATACCTAGCCATACCTTGTTCCTCTTTCTTTTCACCTAACAGGAGAGTTTGAACTTGTCATGCTCGAGCTATACCTAGCCATACCTTATAGGTGGTCGGTGAAAGTTAAGATGACAGGTAAGACGACAGTTAAAGATGACATTGTGTCACTGTCATCTTTCCACAAGACGTTCTTGTAAACAAATGTTTTTTTTAATTTATCACTTTTACAAGCCTTAAAGGTCTAAAGGAGGATCTATGTGAGCCCAGGAACACACTCTTAGTGCTCTCCGAACTATTCAAGGGATTAAAACATAATATTGATTAGGGAGAGAGCAAGCAATAAAGAGAAATTATAAGGCTAGTTAAATGTGTATAGCCCGGACAGATATTATTACTCGCTGCACAAATAAATTAGTTCGGAAAGATATGCGAGAAGATACTTTTCACTTCGAGTGGAGTTTGAATGAAAACGAGTTATTTTCGAGTTCGATTAGTAGACTATAGAACAATATTTTTACAAGAAATATTTCAAGTTGAATTTCTGTAATAGATCCATGCATAGGCCATAAACAAGTTCAATCATATCTTTTTATGATTACATTTTTTGGGAAAAAATTTATAATCTAACAAATTTCAATTTGTTGTAAATCCGCTTCGGTGACCACGTGGTCTAACGCGCTACTTTAATGTTAGACTAGACTACCTAAGACGGGGAGCTCGGGGTTCGATTTCGGTCTGGTGCACTGAGGGTGGTTTACCTAAATTGTTTTCCACTCTCCCCCCACGCTAATGCTGGTGAACTTCCTCTAAATTGAGCCTTTATAATCCTTAACCATTAATGTAACTAGTGCATAGGCGTATAAACCGAACGGATAGTAAGACACGGTGCTAAAATATTAGATGTGTAGTTATTTTTTAACTAGACAAAAGGAAATATTGATGGACTCTTGCTATGAAGATGTGTATGTCTTAAAATTTAATAAAATTACTCAAATTTAAAATTTTTGAAAAAATAATTAAAAGTTCAGGGTACCTAAAAATGGTTGAGTTTTGTAAAGGTATTTGAGCCAGTATCATAGTCAGACTTAGTACGCCTGAAGTGCAGTGCTACACTAAATACAAGACGACACTCATCTAAACATGAATGAAACGGACCACGTTCACATATGAAACTGGCCCATTCCATTCTTGTCTAGGTATGTGTCGTCATGTATTTAGTGTAGCACCGCACTTGAGGCGTACTTAATCTGACTATGGAACTGGCTCTTTTGAGTCAATTCCGAGCAGCTACTATAACTCGCCTCCAACTCGAATTACCAGTACTCGCACACCCCTATCAGATAGATCTCTTTGCTGATAGACAGTGCAGGCTTCATTCAACCATCTGGTTCGTTACATAGTTTCAATTTCTGATAGCTATTACTGGAATTAAAACGTACAATACTAACAAAAAATTCATTGTTGACACAATAAGATGTTTGGGTATTTGTGGAGCACTTTTTCTTCAAAATATCCCCTTAATTTTGTGTATAAAAACTAAACAGTTAGATATCCCCTTTCCTTTGATTATCATTTATGTTTAAACATAGGTACATTTCAATTACGGCAGTCATTTGTTCAAAATTTATGGAGACAGTCCCCAATAAGGTTTTAATAAATAAATTAATGGAATTTGAACTGCATTAAAACATACAATTATATTTGTTACTAAAAATGTAAAATGACCTCACCAAAGCCAGAGATAAACATTTCTCACTCATTCAGATTTAATTTTTTAATTTTTGTTTCTAACTATACTTACAGAACGGTTGTGTCCTATACAAGACCTAGTTCTACCCTTTATCTCATTTACTGACACTGTTTAATAGCATTATTATAAAAAAAAGGTGACCTGGCGGTCTAGGGGTTAAGGTGTCAGACTTCTGTGCTGGCGGCCGGGGTTCAATCCTCGGTCCCGGCACAGATTTATCTGATTACAAAACCCTTCCTTCACCTCTGACAAGACATCTTGTAAATGTGAGGAATGCCAGGCCTCCACCGTGGTTCGGATTCCACGTTAAGCTGTAGGTCCTTCATTTCATCTCACAATCACCCTACCATTACACATTAGCGTAAGTGCGTATAACCCGAAAGGGTAGTAAGACGCGGTGCTAATAATAATAATAATAATATTATTATTAAAAAAGACTTGAGAATAGTTTCTCCATCTCTAAATAATGATTTTAAAATGGATGTCCCTTAAAATAACAATATAATAGGCTGTCACCTTAGTTTTAATTCCCTATAGCACGTGGGTAACATGTAGCTTATCTTCTTCTTTACTACACATACTGTATATTAATATGTATTATATTATATTATATTCATAAAATGAAGAGTCTTATCTATCATGAGCATTACACGAACATGCGCACCTTGGAGTAGGAATTTTAATATTTAGAATTGATTTTCTTTTTTCTCGCTATCTTTCGGGTAGAGAAAGTATTGTGATCATCACAAATCCGAAAAATCCGAAAAAAGTGTTTTTGAATTTCCATCTGTCTGTATCTCGTAGTTGAGCCTAAACTGTTTTACCGATTAGGCTAAAACTTGGTATCTAGAGTTTTCATAGGGCTGCCCGGAGAGAGTTTTGGAATTAGATATCCAACCCTAAAATTAAGGGAATTTTACTGAAGGGTGAAAAGATAAAAAATCGATTTTCTCAAAATCGGCTCTAACGATTTTAATTATATTTCATTTCTAAGCATTGATCAATATTATAAACAAAATGGCTACTTTAATCTTTTCGGCAAAATTATTTTAAGGGTTCCAGCCTGTTGCGTATATTATCATTTTTGATCACATCTTCGAAACTATTTAAGATATGAAATTATTTATCATTTTAAATATGTGGGTCTATTTATAATACCAATATTTTATTTGAAATATATTTTTTATAAAATCAATAATTTTCAAGCTAAACTCAAATATATATATTTTTTAATTCTTCGAACAATTAAGGTCAAGTATTGCGACCATAAAAAAGAAATTAAAAAACCGAGATGTTGATGGATGTCAACGTTTCATAACCCCCTGAAACCTAAACAATGGTTTTTGCAATGCCGTCTGTCAGTGTGTCTGTTTGACCCTAAAATCAAGAATAGTTTAATAAAGGGCGAAAAGAGAAAAAATCAATTTTTACTTAAAATCGGCTCTAACAATTTTGATTAAAATTTGTATAGGCGTTGATTAAGATTATAAACGAAAGGGCTATTTTAATTTTCCTGTGAAAATTATTTTTAGGGTACTATACAGCAGTGAAAATGTTCTTATCTCCGCAACTATTTAAGATACTAAATAACTTATCAATGCGAAATTGTAGTACTATTGAAAATAAAAATAAAATTTGGAATATATTTTATAGAACCAATAGTTTCTGAGATATTGGCAAATATATTAATACGATTTTGTGAGCTTTAGCTTTACAGAGATATTACTTAAGTTTTAACGCAATAATTCTCTAATTCCATAGAGTAAGTAAATAAGTTAGTTTCTAAAAAAATTATGTTATTTTTTCTTTGACCTCTTAGGAGAAATGTTTGTAGAACAATGATCTACCTCTTATCATTTTAGACTCAATGATCAATATTTACAATTTTAATTGGTCAAAATTTATAAATCAATAATTTAATAAAAATGCAAAAAACCAAAAGATGTGGAACCCCCAATAAAATGTCCAGAATTTTAACCTGGATTTGATATTTTAATACGAGATATTGACCCTTGTGGACCCAATATCTTTTTTGTCTAAATATACCAGTGAGGACTTTAATTATTTAAAAAGAGAATCATAAAATTTATTTTTGGGAGTCAAAAAATGTTTAACGTAAGTACAACGCAAAATTTTCTTTAGTTTACTAGCGTATATTATTTAGTTTCAAATATATCACGAGTTTTGATTAAATATCTCAATTTTAAAACAATGGAGTGAGAAAGTCCGTGCGAAGTTCCGTACGATTTATTTAAAATTAATTAAAAACAAAACGAGAATAAATTAAATGAATATATTTTTCTCTGTATGTTTGAAGTAAATAAATGTTTTGCCAGGGGTAACCATACACTAAATTGTGTGGTTACCATTGTCAATGCTAGATACTTCTGTTACTCGTAAATACATTCTTCTTATTATTATTATTATTATTGAGTGTTCTGTATCACAAAGGTCCGTTCCTTTTGTCAGTGAACTTAAACCGCTAACTTCTTTCTGAGCTCACAGAATTTTCTTTTTTCCTTCAAGTTATTTAATATTTGAATCCTCCTTTTTCCTAACCTCCTCTTTCCTCCAACTTTTCCTTCTATGACGTGGTACAGAAGACAGTTTCTCCTAAGGATGTATACAGTATTATCAAGTTTGCTTTGTACCGAAGAATCATATCCAAAAATGGTTATCTTATCACCCACTTTTCTAGGACTTCATTTGTCACCCAGTAAGTCCATCTGATCTTCTCAAGTCTTCTCCAACTCCACATTTCAAAGCTCTCCAAGTATTTCTTTTCCATCTTCCTGAGAGTTGCAGTTTCTACCTCAAACAACGCGATGCTCCAAATGTAGCATTTCATCAGTTTCTTCCTCAGTTCCAAACTTAACTTCTGGTCAGCAGTGACCTCTTCTTGGTGAAAGCTTCCTTAGCCATGGCGATCCTGTAACTAATTTCCTTGGTGAAGTAGGCATAATCTGTCAGCAGACTTCCTAGGTATTTGGACGGCTTTGTTTTCCATTGTGGGGGTAAAATAACCAACAACGTCCAAGATATATTTGACACATTTTGAAAATTACAAATAAATTAACCCTTTTCGACAACACGCCATATAAATCCGCTATCAGAATTCATGGTTCATAGCAGAGGTGGGCAAAGTGTTTTTCAATGTAGCCACAGGTGTGGCGAATTTCACTTATCATACGCCACACCATGTAAAAATTTATATATTAGAATACTCAATATAACATTTAAAACAACACACAGTAGTATTTTAACAAGTTTTTCATTACATGAACACTTTGACATCTCAAATACAACTGCCTCAGACGCAAATTATGAAAATTGTTCAATCTGCTGATGTAAAACAATGTAATGAAAGATGTCACAGTATTTTGTCTAAAGGCAGAGATGAAACGAAGTATTGTGAAAGGAAATGGAGTGGAGTGGAGTATTTGATGGCAATGTTGAGTTAATGAATCATTCTGAAAGTGAAATGTTTCCAATGAAATGCAGAAAATAACAAGTTACAACCAGCAAACGGGTCCAGGAAAAAGTTTAATTTTACTGCGAGAGCTGGCAAACTCAAATTTACCACAATGTTATGGCCAATTCGCCACTTATGACAATTGGAGACAAGTTTGCCCAATCCGGGTTTATAAGAGTGTAGAGATAACCTCAAGTTCAGGATTCTAAAGTTCATATCTTGGTAGTGCACGAAGTAATGTAATATTAATACACCTCGAAACAAAAACTACTAGCGCCATTGTTTGGTGATTATTTTTTACTTTCTCGCTATCTCCCAGGCAGAGAAAGTATTGTGGTCATAAAAAAAATTGGTCTTGAGATTTTGATGAATTTCGACGCCTCATGATCTCCCGAATCCAAAAAAGTTGTCTTTGAATTTCCGTTTGTCTGTACCTCGGAGTAGAGCCTAAACTATTTTACCGATCGTGCTAAAACTTGGTATTTAGGGTTTTCATAAGGTTGGCCGAAGGGGTTTTTGGAAATGGATATCAAACCCTAAAATCAAGGGTAGTTTACTGATGAGGGAAAAGAGAAAAAATTAGATTTTATCAAAATCAGCTCTAACGATTTTGATTTAATTTCATTTATAATCATTGATAAGTATTAAAAAAAAAAAAAAAANCTACGCTTAATTTTTCGTCAAAATTACTTTAAGGGTTCCGGTATGATGCATAGATTCTCTTCTTTTTTTTATCACCTATTTGTATCTATTTGAGATATGAAATTACTTATCATCGCATATATGTAGGTATATTTATAATAACAATCTTTTATTTGAAACATATTTTTATAACACCGATAATTTTCAAGCTATACGCAAATATATATATATTATAATATCGGAAACTAAAGGTAAAGTAGTGCGGCTGTAAAAAAAAACTAACCCAAGTTGTTGATGGAGGTTGACGTTTCATGACCCGCCGAAACCTAAAAAGTGGTTTGGTTTTTGTAATGTCATTTGTTTGTGTGTCTTTTTAACCCTAAAATTAAGAGTCGTTTAATTAGGGGCGAAAATAGAAAAATCTGTTTACGATTTTGATTAAAATTTGTATCTAGACGTTGATTAAAATTATAAACAAAATTGCTATTTTAATTTTCCCATGAATATGACTTTTAGAGTACTTTATGGAAGAGGAAGTTTCTTTATCTCCACATATAATTAAGATACCTTTCATTGCAAAATTGTACAACTATTAAAAATAATAAATTGTTATATAAAATATATTTTTACTAAACCAATAGTTTCTGAAATATTGGTAAATATATTAATACAATTTTGTTAGCTTTATCTGTACAGAGACACCACTTATGTGTTAACGAAATAATTATTTAATGCCATAAAGTAATTATATATTATTAAGTGTCTCAAAAAGTTTATGTTCTTTTTACTTTAACCTATTAGGAGAAATGTTTGTACAACAATGATCTATATCTATTATTTTAGACTCATTAGTCAATATTTACATATTTTATTGCTCAAAATATATAAATGAGGAATTTAATAACAATGCGATGACCTTAAGATGTGCAATACCTAATAAAATGTCAAATATTTTAACAGGAAGTCGAAATTGTAATACGAAGTGTTGACACTTGTGGACCCAATATTAATCTTTTTTATTGGTCCAAACATACAAGGGAGGACTTCAATTCTTTAAAAGAAAAATTATAAAATTTAAAACTGGTAGCCAAAAAATGTTTTACGTAAGTATAGCGCGATTTATGCTAGGGTATGCTAGTGTATATTATTTCGTTTCACATATATTACGAGCCTTGAATAAATATCTCCATTTTTAAATAATAGAGCGAGAAAGCTCGTGCCAAGCTCCGTACTATTTTAAAAATAAATTTGCTGCACCAGGGTACGCTAGTTTAAAATAATAATAATACTTAGCACCGAGTCTTACAAACCGTTCGGGTTATACGCTTTTAAGAACTAATTACGCTAATGGATTACGAATTGGGATGGTTGAATTAAAGGAAATGAACCCACATTAGCGTGGAGGGGGATTGGAAAACCATTTAGGAAAAACCACCTCCAGTTCACCCGACCGAGATTCTAACCTCGATCTCCCCGTCCTCAGCAGTCAAGCTCAACACGACAAGCGTGTTTGACAACTACGCCACCGAGGCGGGTGCTAGTTTAAAAGTATATGCTGTTTTATTTGAACTTATAACGCTATATTTAGATGCCACAAATGAATATAAAAAACATAGTATGGTTTTTAAATACTGTATTACATTAGTCGTGCGTAACTTTATAATAAAATAGTTTAACTTGAACAGTGGACAAAATACTTACTATAATCGTTTAAAATACTCTAAATAAACTTGAAATATATTATTATATTTTTGTCTCAAACCATTTTCGCCACAGAAACATACATAAATTAAATAAAATAGTTTAACTTGAACAGTGGACAAAATACTTACTATAATCGTTTAAAATACTCAAAATAAACTTGAAATATATTATTATATTTTTGTCTCAAACCATTTTCGCCACAGAAACATACATAAATTAAGTCTTTCCCCTTTTAAAAAAAGTTACACAAACGCAAACCATGACTTAAAAGGAAGCCGTCACTTAGTTCTTGTGTGTTTGGCTTCATCGACCCTCAAATCCTGTCATCTTAAAAATACCTTCCGCCCGCTACAGAACTGTTTTCACGAGATGACAGGCAGACACTAGACCTCGTTCCAAGTAAGAAAAAGCGCCTAAACAACCAATTATTTCATCACATTTACTTAATGCTCAGTAGCCTTATACAAGCGGGGGAATAAGGATCAACAAAAACCATGGAAATGATCTATTTTCAAGCCTGAAGTATACCTCGATTGTCTCATGAATGGCCATTTTAGAAAATATAAATTCTTTTTTGTGTCCAACTTTTACTATATTTTTGCTATTATATATATTGATAATATCTATCGAAAGTGTCAGCTTCAGAACACATGACGTGACGTTTGAACACATGAGAGTAGATCCAGTAAGTTTTCTGGCCGTCAGATATATCCAGCTGTTGTAATGGTTACGTTGACCTGAGAACTGACATTCTCCCACGCCCACAGCCTAGAATCATCCTTGTCCGTTTATCTTACTAGGATCCAACCCATCCGCCAGGCTCGCCACAGTAGGCAAGATGGCGGATCACTCCGTACTAAACAAGAGTGATCGCCGCGTCAGGTGTTATGAATTGTTCTATCTGCCAGTGAGGGGCGGGTTCGCCGGGAAACCCGATCTTATAAGTCTTCAGAGCAATACCTTGTGAGTCACTCGACAGTCCCTTTCAATGGGCTTGGACCAGGGTGCGAATGACCCCTCTAGGGCTGAGAGGTATGACCATTGAACTCTAAAAGATTGATTCGAAAATAGAGATTTAGCAGAAATGGCTTGACTGAAGCAGCAATTCCCACGCCATCAGACATGTATCTTGACCCATGATGCTTTGCAACACAGACTAAAGTATGATTTTGGTAGGAAGGACAGTAGAATCTAGTAACTAAAGCTACCAAAACATGTGATCTGCAACTGTCACCTTTGATTGATACTATCAATACTTATTAAGTAACACAGATAGTATAGTACAATTTTAACAATGTTTCCCAAAAAGGAATATGTTTGAATTTTCTCTACCGTCCTTCCAACCAAAATCAAGGTATAGAAATAGCTTTTTTTTTGACATGCTTTATTTTATAGTGGATAAATAGATCTAAGATTAATATCACTATATTTCCAGGTGATTGCCTTGTACCGTGAAACGAATTCAACAAGAACGACACACGTGTTTCCATTTAACGTGTTATTTCAAATAATTCCACAACAGTAGATGAAGCTGTCTGCTATTATCTCACTTTGAAGGCACATGGGCACTGATTATGTCCATTGATTTTGAAATTTAATTGAGTCTCCCAATTTGATGCTGTCACGCAGAAAAAGTAAAACAAATTATTTCAAGTCACCCCGAGCGTACAGCGCCGATAAAGCTGAAGTCTTGTGATTGGCTTAGAGCACGTCACGTGATTAGGTTTCTGATCTGTTCTTGTTTTTATGTGGACGTGTGAGTTCACAGTAAGACTAGCGAAATATTGAAACGTGACTGAAGGGACGAGAGAAGGTATTTACAAAGGTCTCAAAAGAGATATTTCAAGGATAGAGCCCCAGGACCAGAACTCTTGTTTGTTTGTTTGTTTGTTGGTTGGTTAGTTGTGGGTGTGCAAGGGAGAGATGAAAGGAAGACACTCGGTGGCTCAATATCGCACAGCATCCGTTTTCCACGGTTAAGTGAGAATGTTAAGTCAAGATGAGAGAGAGGGAACATATTCCACGGAGCACTTGATTAAATACCGGTATAAATAATCGAGTAAATAGAAAAGGAGGGATGGGGTTAAGGGGACACAGAGTCGCGTCCTATGAAGGCGACGTCAGGGATCTCTTCTCGGGAAATAAAACCGTGTCTGCGATATTTTAAACGAACCATTATCACAAAAAAAAACTCACGCGTCCTATGAAGGCGACGTCAGGGATTTCTTCTCGGGAAATAAAACCGTGTCTGCGATATTTTAAACGAACCATTATCACAAAAAAACTCTTTATAACCAATACACGCAAATTATGTGAACATCAAACCCATATTTGTAGAACAAATCTAAATTAACTCTAAAGTAATAAATACATTGTATTATGTTTAAAATATATATTTTTAACATATAGGCCTACACTGAATGGATATTAAAATATCTTTGTAATCATTCGCAGAACGTATTAAAAATACACTTTATAAGGACATGATACAACCATGACATTAGTGACCAAGTACTTCCACCTGGGACGGAAAATACCCAACAGTAGCGCCAGGAAAAGTGTGGGTAACAGGGCGACCAATAATACTATCCAACAGTAGCGCCAGGAAATTGTGGGTAACAGGACGACCAATAATACTATCCAACAGTAGCGCCAGGAATTTGTGGGTAACAGGGCGACCAATAATATCCAACAGTAGCGCCAGGAAATTGTGGGTAACAGGGCGACCAATAATAATCCAACAGTACCACCAGGAATTTGTGGGTAACAGGGCGACCAATAATAATAAATTGTCAAGGATGAAACGTGGTCACGTGATGAGCCCTGAAGAAATCACAAGATTGCGTGCGTGTTGGCCTCGTGTATTTGTTTTAAATGAACCCCACCATTTTTTGAAAACATGAATCTTGGGGTTCATGCATCAGAAAGTAAATTGTGTTTGTGTTGCAAAGAATTTTGGGTCAACATACATTGTTTCGAACATGTGAGTCTTCAGCTACTAGGGCCGGTAGTCCTTTGTCGTCACTGAGAGAAAAAAACGGCAATGCACAGAGACAAGTGAGTTACTAGTGTTAGAAATGAAGATCTGTGCTTGCAGTTAATTTTAATTAAAACAGAACAAAATAACTGTGTCTTCTTTTGGATATCAATTTTTTTTTAGAGTGAAAAAGCGCTAAGAAAATATTTCGTTTTGAATAATAGTTTCTTAGATTACTATGTCTTATAAAAAGAGGGATTCATTCTTTTTTTAAAGTCTCGACATCAACATCCCCTTATGGGAGATTTCCACACTCTGGCCGTCCCTTCAACTCCCCCCTCCCCCCCAAAGTACATCAGTTGGGTACGTCCCCATTATATAACAATTTCAAAATAATCAAGAATATTTCGTAAGTAGAATATTACTCCGGTAGGAACAATTCAAACACCGGTTACGATTGTA
>CABFOV010009154.1:0-20516 GCA_902141375.1 Timema poppense
TATTTTTTTCCATTACAGGATAAAGTTTATAGTAACGCTTTTTAAGATAAATACTTTATATGATTGTATTGTTTTGACACAATACGGCACAGCAGACAACCACGTCAGTTGAAATGCATGCCAGCCAATTATATTTCTCAAAATAAAAGAAAGCTAGGAAACACAAATGGGTAAATTCTTTTTAAAAAATATTTGCTTTAACCTTGTTTATATTTTTAATTTTACTAAAATAATCTATGTTTATTTAGTCTACATTTAAAGTATAATTTAATTTGTAATACATTATACTTTAGTTATTGGGTGTTGTATATTTTTCAATAGATCTATTACTTGTAGACTAACTTTTCTTGTACATGTTTGTAATTAATTAGATCACGACTCACTTTTGAAGATTTTTTTTTTGTGGTTTAAATAAATAACATTTTTCAATTTTCAGAATATGATATCTAGATGGAGTAATCCTCACTAAAAACCATAAATAATAGCTTTGGCCATTTGATTCACTTGACAAATTTGTTAATATTATTTAAGTGATAGCTATAGAACATATGACTTCAGGTACGAATGTGTAAAAGCCGTTCTAGTATATAATTTCATAGCTGTTAGGTTTAGTTCAATTTTCATAGAAAGCTATTATTTTAAAGGATTTTGTTAGAAACCTATTAGGCCGTACATGTGTACACAATACACTCACTCTCTTTGTGTAGATTCAACCTTTCGGTGTCTGTGAGTTAAGTAATTCAAAAATGTTTCAATTAAAAATGCTGCTGGCTTCTGGACATGTTTACTATCTACGACTTTTTTTTAGTTTTGATGCGTTTTCTAGTAGTAATAAGTTTTACTTTTCTCTTCTTTGTAAGAAACTGCGAATTGAATTTCTGTGAATCTCGAGTGCGTGCATTAAAATCGTAGATAAGGTAGTGATTAATCAAAAGTACAGTAGACTTAGACAAATCAGGAGTAATGTGATCTCTGCGAAGAAATTTAAGGGTCTACAAGATTAGAAACGAGAAATGTTATTTGTGTTACGTTACTCTTTTATAAAATACCTACTGGTACAGCCAAATAATCTAACTATAAACTGAAATTCACTTAAAAGGTAAATAAATAACGGAAATCCTACTTCTTAAATCGGTAATAAACACTATGCCGCTATACTCCAAAAAATAAAGTAAACAACTGGTACACCTCACAATAGCTCATGTTTACCTAAACACTTTGCTATTTTAATAATGCATTTAAAATCCTTTGTTTAATAGGGTGTAGCCCAATGTAAAGAGAGTCCACTAGAGTCATGATTATCCGGCTCGATTCTCGATGTTAACAAGTGCGTTTTAAAATAAACAAACCCAATAGTACCTAATACAAAAACAAAATTGATTGCAAACACATTGTAACTGACAGTGGAGACACCAAAGCATAACCTGCTAGGCATGGGTTGGCGTATAATACAGTAGCCTCCTATTGCAGTGTATACTCTTGGTCATGTAGATAGCAGCACTTTATTTGAAACATAATTTGTGCTAAGGGAGGTGTGAGGCATAGCTACATGAGGTAAAACAATACCAAAAATTATTTACGCTCGGATTCTGTATTGTATTAACCGGCTTTCACTCTCCGACTCTGAATGCCATCGCTTCAGGTCGTATAATCGTGACTAGTGCAGAAGGTAGCAATAGATAAAGCATCTGATTGGCTAAGATTGTGACATCACTCGGTGCACAAGCCAGTGTGTTACTCCGGGATCACAATTAACTTAATGTTTGTGTAACTTAACGTTCACCTAAGATTGACTTGACCTAAATAAACTAGCGTGTGATCAGATTTTCCATATTTTAACATAACTCGAACAAAATAAAATGAATTGGGACTGTTTGAAAATTCTTTTTTTTGTTATTTCTTTTAAAACTGTGTCTTACTACCTGTTCAGGTTAAATATACCCGAGAACAAATTATTCACTAAAATGCAACCCAATCATATAGTTCTGATTAGGCTACAGGTACTAGTACTAGCAATAGATAAAATAAAATGTAACAAGATGCTAGAATGGTTCAGTGTTTGCGAGACAGGGACGAACTATACCAAAGGTGTCTGCATACCCTAAACAATTAAAGTACTAAATAGCCATATTGACGTCACTCACAATATGATTGGCTAGCTAGAACACATACCTTCACCAAACGTTCACTTAACGTGAAAGTTCTCCCTTGGAAGAACTCTTAAATTAAGTGAATGATAAGTTAACTGCATCATGGTGGCTTTCATTTAAAAACACAAGGAGAACCTCCACATTATGTTAACTTATGTGGAAGTTAAGTGAACACTAATGCTAGGATCACGATCAACTTAACGTTAACTTAACTTTCATTTAACGTAACTTAACATAAAGGTTCTCCTCGTGTTTTTAAATGGCAGCTATCTCGGTGTGTAACTTAACACTCACTTATGGTAAGAACTTTCTTAGGAGATATTTTACGATATGTGAACTATATGAGTGAAGAGTATTAGTACAGATCACAGATCAACATCTATACTCTCGAATACTGATGTTTGGCTCAAGCTGTTACGTTAAGTTACGTGAATCGTGATAGCCCACAAGTATTCTTTATGATAAGTGAACTCTAAGTAAACGTTACGTTAAGTTGACCGTGAACCCGACATTACATACACAAAGCTTGGCCTAGGCCTATGGGGAAGACAAACTAAAAAACTATAAATCATTTTGGAACTTTATATGATTAGTAAATAATACACATGTTAATTGTCGTTTTGCACACTAAAAAGTTTAATTTTTTTTTAATTAAGTGTGTTTTGCTGTATTCATATCAAAATATAATTGCTGTGTATTGACTGACTTAAGCAATGATATATAATCAAATTACTCACAGTGGCACTACCTTTCTATTCACTTTACATTGATTTAGTCCATGAAATAGCATTAAAGTGGTTACTTGGAAATAAAGAATGCTTGTCACTGTTTATTACAACTCATCTTAAAAAACAAATCAGTCACAGCACTTGTCCAGTTAAAAGTGCATTAGGCCCAATAGTTGCTACTTTTCAAAATTCAAGATAAGAGAGTGTGATATCAGATATTATTATTAGCACCGCGTCTTACTACTCGTTCGGGTTAAACGCACTTACGCTAATGTGTAATGGTAGGGTGATTGTGAGATGAAATGGAGGACCTACAGTTTAAAGTGGAATCCGAACCACGGTGGAGGCCTGGCATTCCTCACATTCACAAGATGTCTTGTCAGAGGTGAAGGAAGGGTTTGGTAATCAGATAAATCTGTGCCGGGACCGAGGATTGAACCCCGACCCCCAGCATAGATGTCTGACACCTTAGCCCTAGACCGCCATGTCACCTGATATCAGATATTAATTTCACCATCACCCAATCACCTCTCACTAATGTAATTTAAGAACGAAATGTGAATTTTGTTAGTGTAAGAACATTTAACTTCAGTACCGGCATATTTATTTACTTTGGATCTATATATTTGAAACTTTGTGTTGTAGAGCAGTTGTACAGTTGTTAGATAAATAAGCCTACACGCTGCGTTTCTGTGCTAACATGTAGGTATCAACAAATAGTAATATATGTTTGGACCAGGAAGAAATGATTGATTCTTTACCAACTTTGAAAGCCGGAAAGCTACACATTTGGCTTAAGCATTGAGGAGGACACCATTTTAATGTTAATAAAAGCGTACTCTCTGGCTTAGACACGGGGCACCCTAAAATGTAAAGTCAAAATATATTGAGCTTAAATCTTTCATCTACAATTTCTTCTTTTTGTTCAATTTTCTTAACTCTCTTAGTTGAAATCATTGTCCGACATTTTATTGTAAACAACCTCTTTCAAAGTGAAAATATACTGTACACCCAACATGTTTTACAAGTGGATGTGACTGATTATAAACAAGTTACTAAAGGGAACCTTGGATTTAACTTGAGACATATAACATAAAAAGTCTTGCTTTTAATATACACAAGAACGTGAATAATAACAATATTAAGATTAGAAAATTAAAGACTTAATCACCTAAATCACATCGCACCATATTATGATGATACTTGCCTGTAAACCAGTGGTTCCCAACCTTTTTTCACCTGACGCCCCACTTGGTCGATAATCAAATTCCCATGGCTCCCTTCCCCCCTATTTGTTGGGGTATTTATTTAAAATAAAATTCAATGCTTTCTAGTTAAATTAGCTTATATAAACTCAATGAAACACTGGCAGCATAATATTAGAAAAAAATGACTAAAGATTACCGTGATGGCTGGTACTGTTTTGTTTTCATCAATTCTTAAATTTGTGGTTTGATGTTTGGCAGAGCACACCGCAAATCACTTTCCACTTAAAAGTCGATAACGCTGTTTAGTTTTTATGAGAGTCAGAGTTAAGGATTAAATAGTTTTGCAGTTGGCCACAATGGTAGTTTAGGGCCAAACTTTTTCAAAATGGGCTCCACCTGTTATCTCAGGCCCTGTGAGGCAATTTTATATTTTATTTTTTTAGTTCACATTATAAATTAGCATTAGTAATTAGGATTGCCAATTTTTTTCATATATGAATAACGGACATTTACCTAAGGTGCAGACAGAACATGTTAGAACTTTCATTTGTGTATTCATTTCTATTTGTAAAAGTTAACTGTCGCTATTGAATGTTCATAATATTAGTGTAGAACATTTTATGAAGGTTCTAGCATGTATTTTTTCTGGTGCAAGTACTCCTTTGGTCTAAAATTTTGTGAACTTTTGGTTTAGGGGAAGTATAAAGAGGAGAATTGTGGGTGAATCGAAGGCTTACAAATAATAGTCCATGTACATGTTTGGATGGTCACTGAATTTATTACAAATGGTAGGCAGTGTTACCAATACCGCAGTAAATAATGATATTAATTAGTTTGGGAAAGTGATTTAGATAAAATATATCTTAATTTTTTTAATGATTTTAACGTTATGTACAAATTGTTCCACCCCCTTTACCTCCTCCGCCTTCCTCTAGAAGTGATTCACACCCCCCAGACTGGGAACTACTACTGTAAAGTGTCGTTTTGAGAACTCTCATACAAAATTCCATCCACATCTCTTTCTGTCTTAGAAAACTAAATTACACATTTTATAGCTTAATTGTCTTAAATGAGTTGGCCTATCCAGTTTAATAACATATTGAAACCTGCCTCGGTGGCGTAGTTGGCTAACGTGCTAGTCGTGTTGAGCTTGACTGCTGAGGACGTGGAGATCGAGGTTTGAATCTCGGTCGGGTGAACTGGGGGTGGTTTTACCTAAATGGTTTTCCACTCTCCCTCCACACAAATGCGGGTTCACTTCATATATTTTCAACCTTCCCAATTCCTAATCCATTAGCGTAGTTAGTACTTAAAGCATATAACCCGAACGGGTCGTAAGATGCGGTGCTAAATAATAATAATAAAACATATTGAATATTTTCTAATTAAATTACACAAGATAAACTTAAAAAAACGACTGGGGATTTCGAAAATAAACATATTAAAAGGGTGTCATATAAGAATATTTTAGTGTTCAAAACGGTAATTAATATGTGTTATTTTTAACCATTCAAAATTAACACAACCTAGCAGTTCATGTGTCACTGTATACTATAACCTACATATTTCTATTAAGTTGAAAATGGTAATTTTGCTATAATAAATGTGATGGTGAATAAATTAACTTATTTTAGGACAAGGTAATTTAGGAAAAACATTTTATTAGTGCATGGAGGGCTAGGTTTTGTGAGGCTGAGAGAGCTTATAATATACTAAACATATACAAGGTGTCCCATTCGCTACTGAGCCCGGAATTTCTTTAAAATTTTTAACACTAATGAAGATATTGCAACACAATTTGAAGCGGACTTACCTCATTTTGTGAGAATTGTGATGGCATCATAACATTTCCTGGAAGTGTTCACCATTTGCGTCCAGACAAGACTGAACCCGGTACATCATATTTTGGAAAGTCCTTGCCTGAATTTCTTCGGTTATGTTTGCTTTCAAGGCGTCTATGGTTCATAGTTTGTTTTGGTAAACTCTACCTTTCAGCTATCTTCTTAAAAAATAATCAGGCGGCATTAGATCAGGCGAGTACGGTGGTCAAAATCCCTTTGAAATGACACAGTTGCCAAAAAAAGGACTGATTTTTGGTGATGCTGGTGTGTGATGTGTGGGTTGTTGCTCCATCCTGCTGGAACTATCCAATGAAGAGTTCCTCCTCATCCAACAGCTTTACGAAGATGTTGAAGATTTCCATACATGCAGCTGTTGTGATCGTTGTATTGTTCAAGAAGATGGGACCAATTATGCATCGCTGGGACATCCCACACCAAACACCAATCTTCTCTGAATGAAGGGGTTCTTCATGTATGGTATTGAGATTTTCACTTGCCCAAATACGGGAATTTTGAGAATTAACATATCTGGACAGGTGAAACCACGCCTCGCCCGAGAACCAAGTGTAGTCCAGAATGCCCGGATCTTCCTGAAGAAATCTCTGAAACCATTGACAGTAGGCCTATGCCATTCTTTTCTCTAGGTCAGGCTCTTTTAATTCATGGACCACAAAGATATGGTATACATGAAGTTTTGCTATTTTCACAGCGCACATTGACAAATGATTCTGGACAACCCTGATTCCTGTGAAAGTCAGCGCAGTGACTTCTTGGAATACACCAGTAGTCGGTCCTTAACATTCCGGATAATTTCCTTTGACATTTGTGGATGATCTCCTGCATGGTCGTAAAATAAAGTACCCTTGGTATCCAGTTTTTTCGAGAAGGCCCAAATGCTGGACTTGCTCAGCAGATGTCGGCCTCCAAATTTCTCCAGGAATTGCTGTTGACATGACTATCGATTCTGTTTTCTAATAAGTGCTAACAATAAACACTTGCACCTCCAGAATATACATTTTCCAACTATCCTGTGTGAACTCACACGTACACTAACACTCACAAACAACAACCGTATTGTATAAACACCCTCAGCCAAATGACAGAACAGACCAGTAGAAAGGCACATTAGAAGTGAGACAGACTGGCGAGGCATGCTGGCTGGGTGGCGGACCACTACTATGTGCCACAACAATTAGTCACCACACTACAGAGACAATCCATTCCTTTCACTTCTCACTCAACCAATGTACTACTGTTCAAATTTCATTGCAATATCTTCATTAGTGTTATAGTTATTAAATAAATGCCGATTTTGGTAGCGAGTGGGACAACCTGTGTATGTTGTATAGTAGGGCCTACTAAAATACATGGTGTATATTTAATGGACAGTTTCAATATCTTTTATAAAACTAAACCTATTTAAGATATTAACAACGCTGATGCACCATTTTGTAGGGAAACTTTTGAAGTCTTTTACAGCAACTATATGTACATGTGCATGAATTTAATTAAGTAATATACCAAAGTAAATTTTTTTCTCCAATATTTTTAGACCATACTAGCATGTGGAACTTTTTAATTGTTAAATATATTTTTTATCGACTTAATTTTGAAAATGTTGAGCATTGTTAATATTGCGTTAAACTTAGCTTATTCTAGTTTTTAATCAAACGTCTGTGGTGTGTCCCTTTAAATTTGGGCATCTTATTTAGAGCTTCAAATCGTTTTGCATCTTAGGACTTCTCAGAAAATGCCTTTTTATATCTTAAATTCAATTGTGAACAGTTTTGATTCACATAATTTGTGGGAACACTGAATATTGTTCTTAATTAAAAGTTGAATAATATTAGGATATAGGCCTAGAAATAAACTTACGATTAATAGATAGGCCTAACTTTAAATAATTTAACATAATGTTATCACACAATGATCTTTACTCAGTTATTAATGTTGATTTTGGAAGGCTCTTTGTATTTTTGTGTTTAAATCAATTAAAATTCCATTTTTTTTTCTCTTAATGCCAGTGGTATGTCTAGCGATTTTTTTCTGCTGGAACTAACCAGAACCCCATTCCAGTACCCCTTTTAAATAAATTACAATAGATTATTACAACATAATAAATATAGGCCTTATTGCTTAAAAATATTATTTTAATAATTCTATTAACGAGATAATTCTTACAATACAATATGTCCTAGTATTAGCTAAGCTAAATAGGCCTACTAAAAACTGTTAAACAAATATATTTATGCAGGCGAGTATCTCTTTTTCATGGATTTATTTTTTATTTGTTCTAGCATTTTGGTTCAGAAATGGAGGATAATACTATTCCCAAGATTTTCCATGATTTATTCTATTCAAATAGTGGGGATCACTTAACAACGGATGCTGCACATGTTGGATCTCATAGAAAGTGTGATATCCATAAACCTAGCATATACTTACAGTCTGTGTCCTTTAAAGATAATATTAAAAGTGATATTGTGGAAATAGTAGAGGCAGAATTAGACTTTAATGAGAAGGTTTCTATCATTTTCCTTCTTTTTGACGATGTAGAGTTTGCCCTCCAGACTTTGAAAATGTCACTTGAATCGAGAAACCTCCACCCGTCCATATCACACAGTTTTAGGTTGGCAGACTGGGCTAGATCCAATGAGAGTGTTGGAAACGTGGACTGGCAGGAACGTTTTATAGAAGCCTTAAGCATTATTCAGAACTTTAGGATTCTGGATCAGCTTGGGTACTGCAAACAAGAAGTGATCGAAAGATATCTTCCACATATTCGTGACACGGCCCTGGAGGTAGATCTAATGAGGAAGGCACTCTATTGGATAATCGAACATCTTGACGTGGATAAAGCTGCAAGGTTGGTGGGTCTAGCGGTAGAGGAAGCCACCAAATTAAACATTAAACTCGACAAATATGACCCAAAATTCTTGGAAATAAATTTTCTTGGTTGGAATTCTAAGAAGTATATTACCTTCAGTTGTAGTGCCGTACGAAACGAAATAATTGTTTATAATCTGGTAAAACTATTGAAAGTGATAGAAGAACCTGATATGAGTGAATTCCTCGACTCCATAGCTCGGCGATACAAGAAAGCAGTGGAGATCGAGTCACCATTATCATCGCTCAGTAGTGAACAATCTGATTATTCAAATAGTTTTTCAAGGCCTAGTCTATCACATAGTGTTGCATCAAATTATGAAGGTAAAAGTTCTAATCTTGATAGACAGGACTACTATCACATTGATCCAAACAATGTGGGTTTCTGTGTTATTATTAACCAGAAGAAATTCTATAATGAAACAGATCCAAAACTAAAGGTAAGGCACCCCAATATAATGACTTTAAGCTTATTTTAAGTTTTTCCATCACCAATAAAGAGTTTAATGTTAAGAGTACACATAAGCATCTTTTCATTTATAAATTAATTTTATTGAAAAATAATTTAAAATTGATTTTAAAACCAGGCAATGCACATCAATACAGTATAATTTGATTTATTCAACAATATTGGAATAAACTATACTGATCTTTGATGCATCACCGTGATTTAAGTATTTTCCCCTATATTCTGGTGTGTTGGTGCACCACCATCTTAACTCTTAGTGGTAATGACACAGGCAATGGTAATCTGGCCGGCAAGGCAGTCTCTATAGTAAACAGGGTGTCCAGCGACCTGGAAACAGGGAATTTGCTTGGTCAGAGAAAAGTCAGGGAATTTGATTAAATTTCTAGAAATTTTACATTTTATCTATAAAAAGCCTCATATTTTGATTCACAATAGTCAAAATAACAATTTTCTTCCAGTTAATACCTACCTGGAATAACTTTCACACCATTGTCCATGTTGAGCAGACTTATATCACTTATCAAGGTCAACAAGTGAGTTTTTTGTCTTTCCACCCTTCTACCACATGTCTTTAGCCAAAATTGAGTCATGATTATTCACATGTGCAAAATTTGATTAGGCCTACATTTTAAGTAGAAGGAACTAAGAATGACTCTGTCCCACAACTATCTTAAATCGTTCTTGCTTGAGGCAATCTTTTAATGGTTCACTAAAATTTTTTGACTGCTGAGGACAGGGATTTCGAGGTTCGAATCTCGGTCGGGTGAACTGGGGGTGGTTTTTCCTAAATGGTTTTCCACTCTCCCTCCACGCAAATGCGGATTCTTTTCCTCTAATTAAACCTTCCCAATTACTAATCTATTAGAGTAATTAGTACTTAAAGCGCATAACCCGAACGAGTAGTAAGACGTGATGCTAAATATTATTATTATTAATAAAATTTTACTGAACTCTATTTTTAACTTAAAATAGTCCATTTCCCCGGAGGCAGAAATTGTTTAGTCCCTTTATTGAGTGACACAACTTTAGAATGTGTGTGTATCTAGAAAAAAAACCCTATTTAATCTGTGATCTTAAAAAAAATTATTTTCTTAATATTGATAAATAGTGCTGGGGAAAAGTAAATTGGATCTGGAAAACCTGGAAAAGTCAGGGAATTTAAAAATATAGTTTGGCTGGACACCCTGATTAAAGATACTGGTTTGTAGGAATAGTGCAAGCGGGCTCAGGATAAGACCGAGCAACAATTATACTTGTGAAATACTCGCTAAAATGTGCCAACACACTTGTGAAATACTGGCTAAAATGTGCCAACACAGATCTGTACAGCATTCTTACTGTAAGCAGTGAATACTCTCATGTTTGCAGGTATGATCAAGCTAGTAACCTCTGGTCGATTCTAAAATAAACTGTACAATATTAGTCTTGGATGGTCAAAGCTATGATTGGTAGCTGAGGTTAAAACTAAAAGGGCTCATCTGTTTACAAACGGCTGAAAACATGGACTATTGGAATTTGGAATGTGAGAGGAGTGTGTGGTAAACAAGAATTAACTGTTAGAGGAAATGATTGGAAGACAAATCGATATTCTGTGTGTGAGTGAAACCAAGCAAAAAACGAAATATGTTTTGATGACGATTGATGATAAGTCTGACATTGTGGTCAGGTGTGGATGAATGGGCAAGGGAAGTTTGGGGGTGGGGGGTTAATCCTAAGCAATGTTTCATTCCAGGCAGATTTTGCAGGGACTAGATATTTACATTACAACAAGTGATTTAGAAATATATGGCAGTAAGGAAGAAAGGTATTGTACATTTGTTGATCTGGAGAAAGTGTACAATCGTGTGAATAGAAATATGCTATGAAATGTCTTTGGAGAGTATGGCGTGGATGCATGTTTAGTAAATGCAATTATGGCTGTGTATTACGGAAGTAAAGCATGCGTTAGGGTGGATGGAGCATTGAGCAAATGGTTTGAAATTGAACGGACCATTAGACAAGGTTGTGTCTTGTCTCCATGGTTGTTTAATGTTTTCATGGATAAAATATATGAGGAATGCTTGTAAGGACTTAGTTTGTGTACAAATTAACAATGTGAATGTGAGAGTGCTGTTATATGCAAATTATGCCATATTAATGGCTGAGAATGAAAGTGACTTTAAGAATGCATTAAATTGTTTGAATGTGGTGACAGGCAGAATGGGTATTTGTATAAATATCTCCAAAACTAAGATGATAGTTTTTTTATAATGACGAATAAGGAGATGATTGTTAGCTTAATATAAATGGAAAACAGTTACAAAGAGTTAAGGTGTCTAGGGACTAAGATAATGTGTCAGATTTCTAGATGATAAGTCAGAGGTTGAGATAAAAGGCAAAGGAAAAATCTAATCACTCAACCTGGCTAATGGCGTGATTGAGTGATGAGTCATCAGTCACCTACCCTTCTGCGGGTGTTTGGTAGCTATGGTGGGCAGGCGATGGAGGGTAAGGAAGGGTGAGTTATGTTTTGTTTTAGTTTGAATTCAGTCACCTGTTATATCGCAGCCTAATTACATGGCAATGTGCCCGCAGTTTATATAAACTCGAGACATGCATATTGTAATAATTGTGTAGCCATGAAATTGTTTTTAGTGGACCTATTAAGGTTTGTACATTGTACAATAGATGAATGTTTATAAAAAAAATTAGATGGTTTAGTGAAACAAATGTTTATTATGTTGACTTTTAAGAGCAAACAAGACATCGACTGTGCTTATTGTGAATTGCATGGCAGACTGAAATCACATATTTAATAAACATCCCCATGAAAAACCTAGAAGTAAGGATCAAGAAAGTATTTCAAGTTTTGTAAAATGTAAATTATGTGACCAGGAAAAACTCAGTCATAAATAGCGATAGTCTTTCACCTAATGTGGTTGATAGTGATATACCTTGCAGTAGTGCCGAGTTTACAAAAAACGAAAAGTCTGTGAAAATCACCAATTAAACCAAGGCCTCCCGGAATTACACTCCATTGTCGCTTATTCTCAAGATGTAAAATTAAATCTTGGTCCCAGTAAGCCTACTGGTATCAATGGATAATTAATAACAATATGTAATGCACACAAGGAAATGGGAAGGTTGCCATTTTTCAAAGACTACTACATTTTTTTATAATGTTGATACTATAAAAAGATTTTATAAAAAATATTATTATTATTATTATTATTAGCACCGCGTCTTACTACCCGTTCGGGTTGTACGCACTTACGCTAATGTGTAATGGTAGGGTGATTGTGAGATGAAATGGAGGACATACAGTTTAACATGGAATCCGAACCATGATGGAGGCCTGGCATTCCCCACATTCACAAGATGTCTTATCAGAGGTGAAGGNGGAGGCCTGGCATTCCCCACATTCACAAGATGTCTTATCAGAGGTGAAGGAAGGGTTTGGTAATCAGATAAATCTGTGCCGATTTTATAAAAATAACTATGACTAAGAATATATTTCAATTTGAATTTACCAAACTATGTAGTAGTTAATAATCCTTATTCCCTTCAGACTCTATAAAATATTCAATGTTTTATTTTGGGTGCTATGGTTTTCAGGGATTTTTTTAATTGAAAATGCTATGTTCTGGAGACAAATTGGATCTCTTAACATATCCTGCACCCCTGAATGAATTTAGGAAATTTGTTGAATATGTGAACTATTGCAATGAATGAAGTAGGCCTAGTCTCAAAAGACACAAAGATGGCAGTATATAAAAGTATATTAACCACCAACATTGTTTTATGGTTGTGAAGTATGGGTTTGTCAGGAGAAACACAAGAGCAAGGTGAATGCGGTTGGAATGTGATATCTCAAAAATGTAAGCGGAAAAACTCGTAAGAACAGAGTCAGTAATGAATGGGTGTTGAAAGAGTGTGGTGTGAAAGAGAATCCACTAGGTCATTATGAAAGAAGCGTCTTAAGTTGGTTCGGGCATGTTGAGAGGATGAGTGTGGATTGCAGTGACGAAGAAAATATTATGAAAGTAGAATGTGCTGATAAAAAGGAAATGATAGGTCATGTAAGGTGTGGATAAATGTGGTAGACGAATATGTGAAAAAAGAAATGTTACAAGCTTAAAGAATAAAATCGCATATATGATTCAGTGTTTGGATGTTGTTGAAGTGAAGGGAGTATGCACAAATAGGAAAGTGTTGAGAAAGTTAGTGAGAATGAAGTAAGTAGTTGTTTTTTTAAACTATAGGCCTATGTAAAGTCTCTTTCCAACCCCCTTAAGGAAACAGTGTGATTAGGTAGGTAGGTAGGTATGTATGTATGAATGTATAATATATGCATGAAACACAATTCACTTTATTTTATTTGGATTTAGCTATTTCATTAACTTTTTACATTATTGTAGTTAAGGCAAATGCAAACACTTTTGTGTGGTCTTTCTTTCTTATTTTATTATAAATAAGATATTTTAAGAACTAATTAAAATGGCACATTGATGTTAAAGAATTGTACAGTAGCCCCATAACTTCTTTGGTGCTGACTGACAGCTTACATCTGACTTCTGACAGTCAATAGTTAAGTATATACCTAGATTTTGACTGTCAAAAGTGACATCTGCTAAACACATGTTTTTTCAGATCATCTGGTTCGGCGTAGGGATACATAATTTGGTCTGGTAACTTTTTAAAGCTGTCAGTCAGCACCAAAGAAGCCATGGGGCTACTGTAGCTTTATGATTCAATGTTCTTTGTAGTTTACTCCAATGATAACAATAGAGGGAAACAAATCCTTTTTCATTTGGGTCTGCGTATAACCCGAACGGGTAGTAAGACGCGGTGCTAATAATAATAATTCATTTGGGTAGACAAGTGTGATGTATTTTCTCAATACAGCCCTCACTTTATATTTTATTTCTTATAAAAAATGACTTTTTAATCAACTTTAATAGAACTAATTTAGGTTTTTAAGTTTAAAAATGTATTATCACTACACTGTTAATTTTTAATCATCATTGGGCTGTACAGGTTTATTCATAATAAATCCAGGCCAAGACTATTACTTTTTTTTTATCATGTTTCAGATAACTTATTGTGATAATCTCACTAGCATTCATACAAAATATAGGCCAATATCTGCAAAATATTTTAATGAATGCATTGCCTATGTATAGGCATATTCTTTACAATATTAAACAATATTTTTACAAGTTTCATAAGAACCCATCTCCTATTCATTTAACCGGCATATTAGATATGAGTTCATGCTTGAACCAGAAACTGTATTGAAGTCTGAATTTCTGCATTATTCAGTTGACAAACAATAAAATGGGGATAAGTTGAAGAAATTCTAATTTTTTTAAAAGTTTTGTTATATTTTTTAAACTGTTTCACTAGCCTCAATAACACAGGTTTTTAAGGTAGAATACAGAAAGCTGCACCACCATTGGTTGTTTGGTTCTAGCTGTACTACCTATTTAAGTTTTCTGTTATTTAGACCTAAACTCACTTGTATCTCACTTACTTTTGCACCATTTCTCAAAACTAATAATCCTTTATAGAGGCCACGACTATAGAACCCAAATAATGTTTTCACCTTTTAATTTAAGTTTTTTTTTTAGTTTATGTGTTTTGATCACCCGCCTCAGTAGCGTAGTTGGCTAACGCGCTTGTGTTGAGCTCGACAGCTGAGGACGGGGAGATCGAGGTTCGAATCTCGATCAAGTGAACTGGGGGTGGTTTTTACTAAATGGTTTTCCACTTTCTCTCCACGCAAATGCGGGTTCACTTCCTCTAATTCAACCTTCCTAATCCCTAATCCATTAGCGTAATTAGTACTTAAAGCGTATATAACCCGAACAGGTAGTAAGACGGTGCTAAATAATAAAAAAAAAAAGGGTTTTGAAAAAATTCAATATAAATTTTAAAAGTAATTTTATTGATCAACTCCACAAATGGTTGCACTTTAAAGTTAGATCTCATTTCTGTAAATTTGAAAAATGATACCTGGACATGGGGATCAAACCTGGGACCTGTGTAAAGGGGCTATTTTTTATAATTAATCAATGTGATACACTTGAAGTGGCTACAAACGTGACCCATTTATAATTTCAATCTCCCAATCTATAATGTAATATCTTAATACATAATCATGTAATTACAATTTAATAAGTACTAACCTTAGCTTACTTTAAAATATAATTTGTTTACAGGACCAACTGCCTAATCGACCTTTGGAGGACCGGCTAGGCACTGATGTTGATCGTGACAGATTAGTAGAAGTGTTTCAGTCATTGGGTTTTAATATCCATTTCTGGAAGGAGAGTTTGACGCACATAGAAATAATAGACGCCATCAGATACTCTGCTACCAATTTGTTCAAAAGAGAACATTCATGCTTTGTGCTTTGCATTATGTCCCACGGCAAGAAGGGTGAGTAAGATAAAATAAATTTATATTTTAATCATAAATTAGCTTCAATTGCTCGCTTTCTACATACTAAAACCAAAGGACTAGTTGTTGTTTTTTATGCGACATATGTGGATATTTCAGCACTAAATAAAGATAGGATATAGGAAAAGTTTTCACGCTAGGGCCAATTTAGTGAGAGATGAGAATGGTAATCTGATGACAGATACGAGCAAGGTTTTCAGTAGATGGAACAACTTCAGGCATATTTTGAATGTTCAAGAAGGATCCGAGTTGAGTAAGGGCGCTGAAATCCATACTGCTGAACCACTAGTCGCAGATCCAAGTATTAGTGAAATCAAAGACGCTATTAGGAAATTAAAGAGCAATATATTTTTATTATTATTATTTAGCACTGTGTCTTATTACCCATTTGGGTTATACACTTAAGTACTAATTACGCTAATGGGTTAGGAATTGGGAAGGTTGAATCTAGAGGAAGTTAACTCGCATTTGTGTGGAGGGAGAGTGGAGAACCATTTAGGAAAAACAACCCCCTAGTTCACCCAGGTGAGATTAAAACCTCGATCTTCCTGTCCTCAGCAATCTAGCTTAGCATGAAACTAGCGCGTTAGCTAACTATGCCACCGAGGCTGGTATACAAAACAATAATTTTACTGGTTGTTATCTATGGGTTGGAAATGTGGTCTCTTACTTTACGTGATGAAAACAAATTTAGGGGGTTCGAAAATAAGGCGCCTGGGTTAGATATTTGGTCTAAAAAACGATGAGGCTACTGGCAGGTGGAGGAGGTCACATAATGCTGAGTTACATACCCTATACTCAACACAAGAAATTGTTAGGATAATAAAGTATTGTAGATTATGGTGGGCAGGAAATGCAGCGCAAATGGGAGATTATAGATCTTTATTCAGGCTACTGATTGGCAAACCCATTGGGAAGGCGGAGACACAAATGGAAGGATAACATTAGAATGGATCTGAAGGTGTTAAGGTGTAATGAAGGGGACTGGATAGAACTAGCTTAAGGTTGGGATAGGTGGCATAGTTCTCTAAGTACAGCAGTGAAGGTTTGAGTTCAAAAGGCCATAGAGTAAGTAAGGTTATTTAACCACCAACATTTTATTTAATAATTTTAACAAGTGTAAAATTATAAGATGTAAATATGGATATGTTAATTTCAAATCATCACCGTTCACGAGTTGTAAGAGGTCAAACTTGATATTTTACGCTTTTCTTGTACCATTGTTAAGGTAAAGTAATTATTGTATGGGGCTGAAATATTGAATAACTAGACATTAATATGAAATGTACAGAACGAAATATTTATAATATTTAGTTGAAATATTTATAATATTTAGTTGAAATATTTCCATATTAATATTATTAAAGTCAATATTATATATATTGATACATTTTATTATTTTTAATATCTATCATATTAATCCTATAAATATTTCATTGTATACACCTTCTATGAATGTCTAGTTATTCTAAATTTTAGCCCCATACATTAATTACTCTACCTTAAAAATTGTATGGAAAAACCGTAAAATAGTTAAGATCGACCCCTTATAACTTGTAAACTGTAATAATTTAAAATCAACAAATCATTTTTTACATATCATAATTATACACTTGTAAAAATTATGCAATACAATTCATGTCACTAGAACTATCTAAGTGTCCATCTCTCAATCGACAAACCAGGCTATCAAATATATACTCTTAAACCTTAACTAAAAAATGTAATCAAATTGCAGTGTTCCATATTCTTTACTTGACAACAGTGGAATTGGGCTCATTTTAGTGGGTTTTTTTATTTTTAAATAACGGATTTTTAATTTCTGTTGTATTTAAAAAAATCAGTTAAATGGTTTCACTGGTTTCATTTCTATTGCTTTCTAAAGTAAAATACAAAAAATGGCACTATTATGCAACATCTGGTTCAAGTTGTTTTACCTACCTATGTTAGATTGTTAACTTAAGGGCGAGACACACTCTTAAAATAACCACGAATAAAGTAAAATGTTCATAGCGTATAACCCGAACGGGTAGTAAGATGCGGTGCTAATAATAATAATTTATATTCGTTGGGTAACTTATTTACTCCACTACGTTTAACTAAGGAGTCAATTGTTCTGATTCACTATTTCTTCCACCCTTCTCTGACAAAAGATTTTGGAGCATAGATTGTACATAAGATAAGGCGTCAATCCTACCTTATGTACATTCCTCATTTCTATCTTTATCTTTTTTTAACCACCGCATTTAACCCTACCTCTTAAGGTCATACAAACATATGATAACTACTCTCATGGGATACGAATTAGGAAGGATGCATATTAGAAGTAATCTACATTTGCATGGAAGTAAAGTGGAAAACCATTTAGGTCAAAACCACCCTAAGTAGACTAGACTGGGATTTGAACCTCGAACTTCTTGTCATCATCATAATACTCATAAGTATGCTGTTAATAACTATCCTGTTACATGTAATAGATTTTTTTTAAACGTTTTGGTATATTAAAAAGTCTAATACACACAAACTTGGTTTTGCACTATAGTAAATAAGAGCTCACAAGTTTCTATCTATCTATAATCCAACAAGAATAATTGTAAATATTAGGTTTATTCTAACCCATTATGTAACAACATTACCAAGAGCTCACAAGATTTATATCTATAATTCAACAAGAATAATTGTAAATATTAGGTTTATTCTAACCCATTATGTAACAACATTACCACTTGCCATTGTGTTATACTAAGTTATATTTTAGTCAGTGGTATGACTGGATGGAAAGGGGGAGGGGGGAGGTTAAGGAAGATATTCAAGGCCCCCTCCTTTCACCCTACTTTGGTTTTGGGGTCTGCGGACACCCTGACATATGTGCAAATTTGTGGAGAAAATATTAACATTCAATTAAATTTCTATAAATTTAACATCGTCACTTAACCAAAACTCGCTTAAGAATTATTTTCTTTCTGGTATTTTTTAAGAATGTATGTATATAAACTTTAGATCTGTATTAGTTAATTTCTTTATTGTCTGAATATATTTTTTTCCTATTTGCAGATGCCATATATGGATCAAACTCGATTCCTGTATTGATAAGAGAGATTGAAAATGACATAAGTGGTAAAAACTATCCACATCTTTTGGGCAAACCAAAGATAATTATTATTCAGGCTTGCCAGGGAGATAACCTTCAAGATGGTAGGAAGGTTTTTTTTATTACAAACTCTTTGTACATTACATCTTACTACATTTCATCACTAAGAAAATAATGTTTCATTTACACTTTTTACATACCATTATATTTATATTTGATAATGTAATCTAAATATACCATAATACTGAACAATGTATCACATATTTTTTTGAAAATGTAGACATACGTTCATATTTCACAGTGTTGGAACAAACCGAATTGGAAGAAGATGGACCCAATTCGTCCATTAGGGAGCCTTATCGAGAAGTATATACCACTTCTCAATTGAGCAATCAGTTAATCTTTTGGTCGACTGTGCCCGGTTTTGCTTCGTTTAGACATCCAATAAAGGGTAGGTATTTTTTTATAATCATTCAAGACATATTATAGAAATTGTTGTAAATGCATAATAAGTTTGTATTGAAGCAAAAAATTGGTCTAGATTCAATTTTTTTACAGACTGATTTAAATTTGAATATTTGTTAACCTTGACTTCATTTAAAAGAAAAAAATCCAGCTTGGATAACTATAGAACTAAAAATTGGCATTTTATGTATACATTTATTTTTGATTTCTTGTTATTCTAGATTGTGTGATTTACAGCTATTGATGTTCACACGTCAAAAATACAATTTAATGTGATAACTTTATTTATATGTTTAGACTGAACATTCTAAATAATTTTGCAATAGAAGATCTTTAGATTAAATATGTTGTTTAAAAATGCATCATCATCAACTGTTTCCAGTCTGTGGCCGGGTCAGTTTAGTAAAATGCCTCCATCTTCCTTTATCCTTCTACTATTCTTCCTCCTCTTATCGTGTCTATTCTTCTCTCAATTGTAGACAAGAAAATGTCCTAATCCTTCATTGCTAACACGGGATAGCTAGCAAATTTACCTGACCTATGCTGGAGTAAAACTGGTTTAAATAAAAAACATATTTAAAGACAAAGCTTTCATTTCCACTGGCAGTTTCTTCAGTTAAAAAAAATAATTTTACCTCCACATCTTATTACCTCGGGCTATACACTTATGCTCTAATTATGCTAATAGTTTTTAAGAATTGGAAAGTTAATAGAGAAAGTGCACCCCATTTGCATGTAGGATAAGTGGAAGACTATTGTGGAAAAATTACCCTCCAGTACACTAGACTGTGATTTGAACCTCAATATCCCAGTCATCGGCAATCTAGTTTACTGCGGGAGGAGTGCATTAGACCATGTGGCCACCGAAGCAGGCTTAGACTGTTATTCTTTCTTGGACTGAAAGGTTGACTGCCAACATCTAATTTTATTTTCCATTTAGGATTGCAATATATAAGCCTAGTGATGGCACTCGGTTGAAATCAATAGAAAAACTAAGCAATTGTGTTATAAGATAGTATAGATTAATATTGTAACATCCAAATGGTTAAAAATAATTAGTAAGTGGGATGGTAGGAAAGTTGAATTTAGGCGTCTGTCAGGATTTGGTAAAACACCTTGATAGTCTTAACACTTTCTAAATTCTAAATTATGCAATGATGCAGTTTTTTCTTTATTTTTGATCTTTGTGTCATATCATTGGCTAGAGTTGTACCAATTCAATAAACCAATTACGAAT
>CABFOV010009155.1:0-13634 GCA_902141375.1 Timema poppense
ACTGTTTATAAAAATGAGTGTCATTCATATTTTAAGAACATGTGTTTTAATATACTTTTTAACATTTTAAAATTATGAATAGGCCCATACTTGAACTCGACTCAAACTCGGGAGCTTTTAGACTCGAATGAAAAAACCCAAGCTCGCAGAACCTTAATCATATTCTTAATGAAAAAGGCCCAAACTGTGTCCATTTACCTCCACTGTGTGACGGGAAGCTGGGCAATATATTGTGAAACGCTGATTCACTATCTACATTGATATACCATTATCATTATTTTAGATCTGGCAACATGGTGTCTACCACGCTATATAATGAATGATAATGCATTGTGTACTGTGATATAACTATAAAATAATATGGTTAACTAAGCATTGGAACTCTGCAATTTATATTTTATATCTTAAATTCAATTTATGTGTAAATAAACTTTGCTATAAATGCAAAAAAAAAAAAAACAGTTANACAGTTAATAATGCAACTCGATTCTGTATTGTCATGTTT
The DNA here is from genome assembly GCA_902141375.1 of Timema poppense. NCBI lineage: Eukaryota > Metazoa > Arthropoda > Insecta > Phasmatodea > Timematidae > Timema > Timema poppense. Next base: position 506 of record CABFOV010009155.1, read on the forward strand.
GCGATACATCCCAGTAAGTGACGCAATGTACTCTCTACTAATAATTGAATTAATATGGTGGCATGCTTTCTTTACTCGTGACAATTGTAAATAATTACTTTCATTTCCAAAATATTGTTAAGAGAGTTAAGGTTGTTAAAACATGATTGAGTTGTAGGAGTTATCAGGAGGTAGCTTCGAGTCAAGGTGAGCCTATTTCATCACCAGTTACTCTGTTTCTTGAATAAGTTATTATTTTGTAACCACCACACATGTGTGAATATGAGGCACAGATAGATTAAACAGCCCTGTATTTTGTGACGGGGAATACTGCTATGGCCAGCAGTTCACCGTAAGAAAGTTTGCGCCCAGTCGTAAACAAGTTTTGTTAGTATTTTAAAGGACCAGCAGTCCACCAATAAATTCTCTTAGGGAGGGGCGTATAATATATTGAAACTATAGTCTTTACCTTTTTCTGATTGGGAATTTTAGAAGTAATTTGATATTTATCTTTTATACCTTTTGGATATAAGGTAATCCTGGTCTATGGCTTCGACACATTTGTGTGACTCCATACTATTATTTTACTTAATATGTTTTTAATATTTTACTAACATTATTTTGGATTTACGCGAAAGAATGGTTGACTATTATTAAAAAAATCAATTTCCTTTGCTTAACAAAAATATATTAATCAAATCACTATAAATCATAATTATTTGTGTTGTGATTAATAAATAAATCCATATCAAAACTAGATTAGGGCTCGACAAATAACGAATGCCTCTTAGTCTTTAGCTTGATTTATTTTTTTCTAAAAAATAATCATTCTTATTTAATGTGATATTTTTTTAAATATATGCTTAACAAAGATTTATTCAATAACTTGTTTATTCCTGGCAGCAAATTTTAGACAATGGTTTTTTTATTGATCAAAAGTGATGACTGTTAACAAAATAATCCCATCACATTACCATTCTTTCCCCCCAAACATATAACCCTGAAAACTTGCCAATGACCTTGACAGCAAGTAGCTTGCTATCTATTTATTGTATTGAGTAATATAACATAACATTTCTTTATGGTGATTTATTGGTTTATCTTTTAACCCCCTAGATAAACTTATTAAATAGATTAGTTTAAATAATAATTTTATATTCTGCCCCATATAAGATGTACATATTAGTTTAGGACACCAATATCTCTGTAAAATATTACCTATAAAACCATGAATTAAAATTTGTATAAATGTTATGTTGTTGAGATAATAAAAACATATATATATGTTGATTATATTCTTAATATATATATATATAAATGTGTTAACAGGAGTATTAACCTGAACCTTCAAGTCTATTTAGTTAATATAAGCTCACAAAAACTAGATTTAAAGTTTCTAAAATTAATTTGTAAACCAAATTTATTACTTTTGTTAGACTGTTGTAAATGTGGAAATCTTTTTATACTTTATTTATTACCTCTAGTAAATATTAACTAAATGTGAATGAATTATTTCTAACCGACAGTTTCGACCAGGGGCACTATGGGTAGGTAAGAGCTGTCCCTTATAGTTCTTCTCGAGGCGCTATTTATCAACTTACTGGCACAAATATCTTATATTCATTAGAAGGGGTTGAACCAGTCAGCATGATCGAACTATAGCCACACAAATTAAAACTAATACTCATTCACTTTTATTTCCGTGTAAAACTTCATGCCAAACAAAAATATATTATATTACTGTTTTTGAAAAAAATTAAATAGATTCTTTTGCGCCATTTCTTCACCCCTGACAAGTGACCAAACAAAAATGGGACAAGACCACCAAATGTTACTTGCGATTGTGGTCCAAAAGGTTTCAATATTGGCAACCCTGGTGTATATCTATCTCTAAATCACCCTGGGACCTGTAACAAGATATCGATAGTCTTTATGAAGTCATACTGGCAGGAAAGATTATGAAGAATCCAACTCAAACATAATGAAATTGTTAATTTAAATGTTCCCCAGTCACATCCGGGCAGAGCGGGCTCTTTTCCAGCCCCGCTCATCATTTGGCATGGCTTCCCCCAAACCGCTACAAAGTCATATCTCCCTTTAAAACATTACCCCTTTAACCTTGCTCTGAATCTTTTAGACATTGAATTAAGGTACTCAGTTCCTTTACAATATTATCAGTTACTAGGGGAGACATTGACCAGGGTTTGAGTCCTGGTTGAGATGTTTCACTCTCTCTCCTCACATAAATGTGGTACATGCTACCCCAGTAGTGTTTGTACAGAGAGCTCGTATGAGTGGTAAGGAGGGATGTTAAAGTACTTTCTTATTGGAGTATTGACTGAGTTTTCGAGTAAAAGATTGATAGTGCAATTCTCTAAAAGGTGTATAAATGAAACCATGGTCCTTCCGAAGATATTATAGTCACATGCTCCTGGTGGAAGATTCTAGACTTGGTACCACAGCATACCACTACTAGGTAATGCCACAGTACCAAGAGGAAATGTTTCTGACAAAACACTCGAGTGTGTATGAAACCCTCTCCAGAGGTAGGACACGCTCACAGAGGAAGAGTCCGTGTCATACTGATGGGAGTATCTAGTCGACAAGAGGACTGACATTTGTCACCGTCAGTCAGCGTATGCTTACTGGCGAGGCCACTCTATAGACCTATGATTGTGCATAGACTATCCAGACCTCACTCTATTTCTATAATGCCCAACACAACCTCTTCAAGGCTCGATTCATTTTAGTAGCAAAAATCAAATAACTCTCTAAAACACCCAAATTAAACTTGTTATGAATATTATCATAGAACTTGGCTTAGAGCATAGTTCGACAAGAGTTCTGGGCCCCAACTCATTCCTTAAATTAAACCTTTCCTCAAATATTTATGTCCTATCCTTTTTAGGATAAAATATAGATTTAACATAATGTACATTTTCATATTAAACATCACCGATTATGACCAATTAGGGTTATTTTGGTCTCTCCAATATTGGAGAGTTAGAAGACTCAATATCAAATTTTAATAACGATGGTAGTTTGAAAATTTCCACAAGACTGGCTGGTTGATCATAAATGATTAATGATCGGCCCCTGATTTAGAGCTTCATCAAGGGATAAAAAGGGTATTTGTAGACTATCCAGACTCACTGGCCTAAAGGAGGACAGGATGGCTAATTACAAGCGAAATAATTAAATAGTAACAGGTATTTAAGAAAACATGACAAAAAAGAATGAATTTTATTTTATTAAGTACAGTCAGAGAAGGACTGTTGGTCCAGTGATTGTTAACATTATCTACCAATAGCAGTATAATTCCTTGTAAAGCGTTAACTACCTCCTCAGGTCAATTGTTTCCTCAATATTATCTGCACGCAGAGGGCTGACATACTAATATTGGGATTTTATTGTTTTAATTAACTAATAACTAATTCACATGAAATAGAATAAAGAGATTTTTTTCTCTTTGTTTGAAGCAAAGAAAAGTGTTGCCAGGGGTAACCATGCAATACATTGCAATATCAGGTACTTCCAGTAGTTTTTATAAATTAACTTGTTATTTTAACTACCATCATTGGATTACACAAAATATGAGTAATTGAAAATTGTTAGAGAATTTTTGGCTGATTCTAAAGATATTTGGTGTGCTGATTTCAAAATATGACTGCGAATATTCTCTTCAGATGTAATAATTTTTCATAAAATGTCTGAAGTTGTGGTAAAATGGCCCGTTCTAATGTATTCTGGTGAAAATTACAAATATTAGAACATACTTTTATTTAAAAGTAAAATGACAATTTTAAAATGCGGTTCATCTCTGTCCAGCATCCAACAGTAGTCGGACCTAAAGTCACAACCCCTAAACTAAATGTGTTAATTTCCTAAGACCTAACTTGATTACACCTAATTTTATAGCTTCTAAATAGACTACACCTAAAAGCACGACCTAAAATTCAATTTCCATAGATTACTTTAAAATATCCTTAACCGTTCAAACAGGCAGTGGGTCTAAAGCCACAAGACCTGACCTCACAAGACCTAACCCCACGAGACCTAACCCCACAAGACCTAACCCCACGAGACCTAACCCCACAAGACCTAACCCCACGAGACCTAACCCCACAAGACCTAACCTCACAAGACCTAACCCCACAAGACCTAACTTTATATGGCATGCCATCATAAGTCCTAAAACAACGTTATTTTTAACACACTGATAGAAACACAGAAAAAGACGTCAGTCAGTCTTGTCTTGTTTTTCGAGGAATGAGAGATCGTAGTTCGAATCCTGCTGGGTGTATCACGCCAAGCTCAACTAGTCTAGTTTGCTGCTGACAAGGATGTTGGGATTAGAATCTTAGCCAAGCACCGAGGTATTTTCCTAGATAATTTATCACTCTCTTTTCAAGCAAATGTGGTAACATTCCACTAAATTGTTCTTTCCTCAGTCATTTTAAAACTGAAATGAAATGCGGACAGTTGTAACGAGAAGTGAGACGAACATCTCTGGCAGGCAGGACTGCCTCAATGTTAATAATCTTGACTGACGTGGTCGGTCCATATTTTGATGTCACCCGTATCACGTATTTACTAGCACGCGAGCTACAGTTCACTTATCCAGGGAACAACACAAACCTCATCATTTGACATGACATTAGCAAACTTCACTTGTTTGTTGAGTTAATTATGAGATGTTTTTATTAAAATACACATTATATTTTAACCTCAAAAATCTTAAGAGCGGCATCAATCTGTCTCTCTGTGTGTGCGTGTGTGTGTGTGCGTGTGTGTGTGTGTATACTTTTTAAATGCGAGTTTTTTATTTTATTGAAAGCCAAATTATGTTAACATTAGGACCTAATATATTAATTACCCTAATTAATCACTTTGGAAAATTCAAAATGACCTCCAAAATACTGTAAATTTGAGATGGCTGCCACCAAAATGAAAGAGGGCTACTCCTATACCTTACAAGCAGAGATGGAGCCCATTGACGTCTATAATCTAACTGGATGGACATCTGCAGAAACTCTGGTATCTCTTTCTCCCACACACATACAAAGCAACGTGGCATTTTGACATCATTCACTAATTCTTAGGATTATATTATATATATTAATATGAGATTAGTTAAACGAAATGAATGGGCTAGTAAAAGATTTGAGGAGCATAACTAAGTTCAACACTCGTGACCCGTTTCTCTCGATCTAGGCTAAAATAGTTTTACTTCCTATAACCTGAATTATCGTTTGAACGTTAGACTTCAACACAAAGTTTGGCATTTAAACCAGGGCTATGCACCTGGGGTCCAAGTCTGAAGCAATTTTGGGTGGATTTGGAGTCGGTAGAAAGGTACCGACTCGTAGGAATTTAGTTTTTTGGTTCAGAAATTGTAGTAAACTAAATATACTATTACCCACCTTGGTGGCGTGGTTGGCTAACGCGCTTGTCATGTTGAGCTCGACCGCCGAGGACGGGAGATCGAGGTTCGAATCTCAGTCGGGTGAACTGGGGGTGTTTTTTCCTAAGTGGTTTTCAACTCTCTCTCCACGCAAATGTGGGTTCACTTCCTCCAATTAAACCTCCCCAATTCCTAATCCATTAGAGTAATCAGTACTTAAAGCGTATAACCCGAACGGGTAGTAAGACGCAGTGCTAAATATTAATTAATTCATTAATTAAATAATCTATTTTTATGTTCTATTAACCGAGTAGCCTGATTAGTCAAGTGTTAGGTGTGAAATGTCCGGTGCTGCCATTTTTAATATTTTAATGTAAATCCAATAGTTATAACAGTGTTAACATTATTTTGACAAGTATTTTTTATAACTTATTATTAATATAAATTTGCCAGTAATAAAGGAGTCTGAGTCAATCGGACAATAGAAAGAGTAGAGGAGTCTGAATCCAAGGCTCAGCCTACCGACTACACAGCTCTGATTCAAATGAATGTAACTTAAGTTTGAAGCTACCTTTCTTTCATTTTAGATACCGAACTTTAAATATAATATTGTTTCTGAGACCTTTATATAAGCTAATAACCAATTTTAAATATAGTGTAGTCTTGGCAGAATGTAAACAACATGGGCTTAAGCTACATATTTTAACATATTAAAGATTGTATTCTTATATTTACAATATTAACTTTAAAACTGAATTGTATATCCTTTAATGTAAATATGTCTTCACTATTATTTTCTTAAATACTTTTACTCACGAGAGACACGTTTTAGCGCAAGAACATTGAATGAAACTGTTAAAATTTTTCCCCTCGCTAGCAAGCAGACAACAAATTAAGCGTCATGATCTGGTCCATTGCAGTTTAGTAGAGAGATCACTGGTGGAGCCAGACCCCCCAAGCCCAACAAGGTGACCTCGTGATGACGAGTTTTCTACACCCAGCAACAAATCTACATTCTCTCTACAGGGGAATGCTGATACACTTGACCTATTCCTAATACCTCCTCAACACCCTGACCTCACACCGGTAACTAACCCTCGTTTGGACGCCCCACGAACATGACACTGCATTATTACTCACCATCAACACACCGTCATTGGGACATTCCATTATTAAGATTAATAATTGTTGGTAGGTTTTATAGTAGGTGGAGGTTGGTTAGGTTATGACATACTTGGGATGTTAGTAGTCTGCTGACCCACCTCATGGGGCAACATTGACCAACACGTTAGTCTCTTTGGTCTAATTTTCCAATGTTGGGAGGTTGGGATTTGAATGCTAGTAGAGTGGTTTTGTTTTTCTAACGGTTTTCCCACTCTCCCTCCACACAAATACAAATTCTATAAATTGACCTTTATCGTCTAAGTATACCTTCTTCGGGTAAAACACGTGGATAGACCAGTTGACAAGATGATAAAAAGGTAGGCCTGGTCGGTTTAAGATGCCTCAATAAAACTTTAATAATGTAAGCCAATTTAAACAGAATTGTACATAGAGTAGTAATTACTATCCACATTAATGTGGGCTATAGGCCTATGAAATATTGCAAACAACTCATTATAAAGAAATATAGCCTTATATTCTTGATTACTTAACTAAAGTCTCAAGAATTCCCTTTAAATAAAATATGCATTTTATTATTTTTAACCATCCAAGCCACCCTCTCGTTCACTTTATTGTTAACTCATTAGGCCGACTCTGTATAAATGCCCATTGTTTTGACATTAAGTTGTCGAAAATATTCAACGTAAACACTATTTTTGGCAGTTTTAACTAGTTTTATTTCTAGAATCGTCACACAACATATGACACTTGTTCCCGTATCGACATAGATAATATATGAAGAATAAAACATTGTTTCTCTAATGGCCAACCTCTCGTACTAATTCCTTTCCTCGTGTGACATTACTATTTAAATACATATTTTGAATTATGATTGTTTGATTAAAATATGTTGTGTGTATTGAATAATGTAGGCCTAGTATTTTTTCATTTCTAACTGTAGGCAAACAAAAGTATATATATTTATTAAATTAAGCTTGGTTAAATCTTTCTTGCAAATAATGTGACTTGTGATCAGCTGTTTTGGAAAATAAAAATATATGAATAATGTTCAGTCATGAATACCAGCATTTTTGAAATTAATTTACCTAATCTCTAGCCTGTAACTTCTTAAAAGGTAATATTCTTTGGAAAAGTGCTGCCAACTGTTGATGCTAACTGATTTTATTCTGTACGTTGACGCTAGAAAAAAATTTGAAGCTAAAACTAGCGGACGATACAAAGTGTGGTGGTCATAACAACCCGAACACTATATTTTCTTCGAAAGTGAAGCTAACTAGCGGTAGCCACTAACTTTGTGTCGAATGGTCATAATAGCCCTGAGACCCAATAACAGTGAATTCCCTCCTTCCCCCTCGCTTACATCCTCCCCTATTCCTTCAACCCTCACCTCTTTTCCCCCTCTTTCCTGTGCCCAACTTCTTGAACCCATGACCCCCTTACCTGGAACCCCAACGCTCAGATTCTAACGGTGAATTACACTCTCCCAGCCTTATGCAGGTCTCGACAGGCTTTCCACCCTTGCCCCTCTAGCCCCTGGCTCCACCCTCCACCCTCTAGCCCTCTAGCCCCTGGCTCCACCCTCCATCCTCTAGCCCCTGGCTCCACCCTCCATCCTCTAGCCCCTGGCTCCACCCTCCAATCCTCTAACCCCTGGCTCCACCCTCCATCCTCTAACCCTTACGGCAATTAGAGATGACGGCATGGAATTAAAATCTTAATAAATTGAATTAAAATTACATTTATCCTTATAGCAGGATGTGAAAAAACAAAATGGCTCCCTACCCCCCTTGTACACAACCTATGCACTCTCGAACCCAGGTCATTATAGCCCTCAAGGAAGGTCATAAGTTCTAAAATCTAGGGGGTGATGGATTATTTTAATATTGTCTATTTGATGGTTGTGTTGGGACCGAGTATTTATAATGAGATGGAAGTTATAATTTATTGCACCTAACGGCACAAGACCTAAAGACATAGCTCCTAAACTTTAGGTCCACTGCATGTCATCCCAGTAGTCTCCCATCAGGTTGGTGTTCAATTTGTTTGTCTTGGTGGAATTATTCCTCTTGTTCCTCACTAACGGCTATGAGGTGTTCGGGAAAGTAGTCCAGGCGGGCGTTCAGAAAGCACACCTTCAAGCTCATGGAACACACTAATGCTTTGCATGAATCTAGCAATTATGCTATTTGTTTGTATTTGGGATCTTTGTATCACCCCCAAAATTTCTTTAAAACATCCTAAAAAGCATTATAAGCATTATTTCAACAGTCTCCGTTTTTATTCCAAGCTCGTTGTCTTTTAGGATTGTTTGGGTGTCTGGTTTGACAAAAATGCCTTATTTCACTTTGTCATGAGACAATCCCAGAAACTCCATGCACAGATACTTAGAACCTACTTCTTTTGACAAAGCTATTACAAACTACTTGGTAAATCTAGGTTTGATATGAATGGGTTGTAGGAGGAATCAAGCAATCTTTCCTGCTATCAATCCTGCTTGTTCATTGTTTTAGGTGTACTTTCTGTCCGAGGAGCAAGGACATTATTTTAAAATCACTATTATCATCCATCCATGATTCTTGTAATGGAACTTGGTGGGAACCAGGGCTACCTTTGTATAGCTTTCTTTAAGGACCAACTGGGATTGAAGCATGCTTACCACCATTGTTTAACAACACTGCTTTGAAACTTCTTTTCAACGAGTCAATAAAGAATCTCCACTCATCCAAGCTGTACTCAAGGTTGAACTGTTGCATCAGTCCAGTAACATCAATACACCCGCCTCGGTGGCGTAGTTGGCTAACACGCTAGCCGTGTTGAGCACGGGGAGATCGAGGTTCAAATCTCGGTCAGGTGAACTGGTTTTCCACTCTCCCTCCACGCAAATGCGGGTTCACTTCCTCTGATTCAACCTTCCCAATTCCTAATCTATTAGCGTAATTAGTACTTAAAGCATATAACCCGAAGGGGTAGTAAGACGCGGTGCTAAATAATAATAATAATAATAATAATAAACATAATTACAGTACAATAAGTCAAAATATTGAGAAAAATCTATGATGAAATATTTGTATCTAATTCTTTGCCATGAGAAGGAGGAGCTAATAAGTATTTTTCTTCAAGACTAGAGCACAATCTTTAGGAAGACCTAGGTCTCTCACTAAGACATCACTGTGGTGTTGTGCTACACGGAGCAGCCTGAAAGTCCTCATCAAAGTCCTGGTTTTCCTGTTTTAGTATCAATAGGTGTATCTTTCAATGTATTCCTGGCCATGAGCTACAGGGTGAATTGGGGATGGGAGGTTCAGGACAAACATTTATATCCTATTCTTAGATTGTAGCTTTCTACATCACTCTGATTTCTGAGTCCCCTCCAGATTCTGGTGCCTTCCCACCCGGGTATCCTTCAAACTCGTCCTCCTTAGAGGTACAATCCACCCTTCACCCTCAACATCCTATCACTTCCTCCCCTATCTCACCAGCTCCCCCACACTATTTCTTCTTTATTTCCAAATCAATACTCCCTGAATCCCTCCCTCAGATCCAGCTTTCCTCACCCTCTCCATCTTGTCTGTGACAGTCTAGTTTCCTCCTCTCTAGAGGTCTACCATATCTTCCTCTTTCCCCTGTCAGTGTGCGTACATTCCGTGTTCCTATTCTCGGTCATTCTCCTTTGCCGGGTCCATATTCTTTAAGTATGGCCTTTCTGAGCTTTGTTCTTCTATGGAAAGCAGTTCTACTATTGGCTACTGGCTTGCTAGAGCCACCATAGCCCTCCTACCCTCCCATACACATTCTAGATGTGATCACTGCCCTCTTCTCATTGGATCTTTGTCTCATTCACACCTCCAAGATACTTTATACCTTTATTATCAAGGGTGCATTTGCATTTCTAAACTTTTAGTGGGTGCATGTGTGTACATTTAGAAAAAAATAACTTAATATGTGATTTTTAATGTAACAATTGTAAATGCATTTCACTGATAATCTTTCAAAGTCCGGATGATAAGTTGACGCTGCAGTTCTTAGACCGTCCCTTAGAAAGGTGAGAACTATATTTGGTTTTCACTATGAAGAATATTGTTTTTCACAGATAAGATCCAAAATAAAATTTAATTTTCATCGCAAAGATAATCCTTAAAGAAAAGTTTGGAGGGTTAAGTTGTTCAGAAATTTCTTATTCCAATTCTTCAACATTCGTTTTATATTAATATATTTGGCAATGATACTGATATCCATGGTATTAAACGGGTTTTCAAAACAATATGGTTGGCTGAATTTCACTAAATTTGGAAGATCTTTGATTGAATACATCAACAAACTTTGCTACCAAAACAACTGTTTCTTTTGATTCTTGATGTGTTTGTAAAATTTGTCAATACAGTTTTGTCTTATTTGTTATTTTCAAAGGGTACTCAATATCAGTCTGACTATCTTGGTAGGTGCATGTTTGGGCACTGGGTCTGATACCTGCTTTACACTCTTCACTACTTTCAAATCTACTCCACCCACATGGATATCTTTACTAGCCCCTGGTCTAGCCAACACCTTAGCTCGGTCACCTCATACCATCACCACACACCCCTGGTCTAGCCAACACCTTAGCTCGGTCACCACATACCATCACCACACACCCCTGGTCTAGCCAACACCTTAGCTCGGTCACCACATACCATCACTACACACCCCTGGTCTAGCCAACACCTTAGCTCGGTCACCACATACCATCACTACACACCCCTGGTCTAGCCAACACCTTAGCTCGGTCACCACATACCATCACTACACACCCCTGGTCTAGCCAACACCTTAGCTCGGTCACCACATACCATCACTACACACCCCTGGTCTAGCCAACACCTTAGCTCGGTCACCACATACCATCACTACACACCCCTGGTCTAGCCAACACCTTAGCTCGGTCACCACATACCATCACTACACACCCCTGGTCTAGCCAACACCTTAGCTCGGTCACCACATACCATCACTACACACCCCTGGTCTAGCCAACACCTTAGCTCGGTCACCACATACCATCACTACACACCCCTGGTCTAGCCAACACCTTAGCTCGGTCACCACATACCATCACTACACACCCCTGGTCTAGCCAACACCTTAGCTCGGTCACCACATACCATCACTACACACCCCTGGTCTAGCCAACACCTTAGCTCGGTCACCACATACCATCACTACACACCCCTGGTCTAGCCAACACCTTAGCTCGGTCACCACATACCATCACTACACACCCCTGGTCTAGCCAACACCTTAGCTCGGTCACCACATACCATCACTACACACCCCTGGTCTAGCCAACACCTTAGCTCGGTCACCACATACCATCACTACACACCCCTGGTCTAGCCAACACCTTAGCTCGGTCACCACATACCATCACTACACACCCCTGGTCTAGCCAACACCTTAGCTCGGTCACCACATACCATCACCACACACACACACACACACAATATATTATATTACACTCCTCACATTTGGACAGAATTTCAATATTGTTGGGTGTTTTTTTATATTGTTTATGTTTATTTTTAACTTGTATTTGTGATGTTTAAAACCATTGTTACTACAATATACCTTCCTGAATTGTTTTTGTTAATCCTATTCCTAGCTCTAGACTATTATTGGTGGTGTAACACAACTGCTAGTGTTGAAAATAGTCCAACTCAAGTTACCATAAATTGTACTTTGTCATTTATTTTATTTTATTTTTTTCCATTTTAGGAGCATGACACAGAGGCGGGACTCTCTTCGCTCCTCACTTTGAATGCTTGTTTTTACTTGTGCCGTTTAAGGAGATCAAAGACTGCTAATTATTTGATTTTGTTAAAATACTGATCAAGTTCTGGGTTACTAACATTGTGAGTGTGTAATATTTTACACACAACTACTTTGTTAGGATTGTTCATTCTTTAGTCTATGATTATTATGATTATGATTATATTCTAAATCACATAATGTAGTTACACTTCAAACATAATAGACAGAATGGTCAACCAGTCACAAAATAAACTATGTCTAAATTCCATGTATCTAATTTTTTATTCCTAGACCAGTTTGATCATTTAAACCATCAGAGAATAACATTTATCGTTTATCTTCAATATCACAAAAATAACTGGTAATTTTGAACTAGTGTAAACCAAACATTTCTCTTTATAAGCTCATTGAGAGTGAGATTAATTTAATGGCATAGGGAACATACATCTTTTAGATTAAATTATTTTAAATTTAAGTGTGTGAAACATAATCTAAAAGCATGATTCTTCAGTTTGTATCCACACATTCTAGTGTTGGGTTTATATCCCTGTTTGCAACGTTTAGCAAATAAACAAAGCACGAAGGGAATTACAGCTATAACATTATTATCTATGGTGGTTGTCAATGAGACAAAATCATTGATTTAACTGATCACAGTGGGTTCTGGGCTAGAGCAGTAGGAATACGACATTCTAGTACTGGAGAGGATTCAAGGGAAGCTAAAACTGGAGGAGATTCAAGGGGAGCTAAAACTGGGGGAGATTCAAGGGGAGCTAAAACTGGAGGAGATTCAAGGGGAGCTAAAACTGGAGGAGATTCAAGGGGAGCTAAAACTGG
>CABFOV010009156.1:0-13072 GCA_902141375.1 Timema poppense
TGTGAAGGGACACTAACGACTTAACGGTTCCGGCACAGTGGCTGTGTGAAGGGACATTAACGACTTAACGGTTCCGACACAGCGGCTGTGTGAAGGGAATTAGGTCCATCGAGTAACAATAAACAGTGTCCAAAAACTTGGATTGTATGGTTTAAGGCGTCACTCTTGCAGTAGAATGGATTGCCGATGTTGGGGAGATCGGAGTTCAAACCCTGGTCAGATGTACTGAGGGTGTTTTTCCCTGAACAGTTTTCTACTGTCTCTCCACGAAAATATGGATACACCTCCTCTAAATTCAACCTTCTTCATTAGCGTAATTAGTACATATGAGTATAGCCAATACGGGTATTGGACTTTTTTTTATCAGTAGGTCTACGTTTAACACCAAGGTTATTTTTATTTCACCAAGTCTTACTACACGGCTGAAATACCCGCTATCAGTTTATCAGATTATCAAGAAGAGGGATTTGGGAAGGTTTAAGGCACCAGTTTTAAGGTGTGAATAGAACTGGGAAAACACACTGATAACACGAGGAAAACCTCCCTTAGAGCTCCTGGAAGAGATTCGAACCTTGACTTACCCCTCACTGGCGATACAGTCTAATGCGAGACTGATGACTTACGCCATGCAACCCGCGGTGTGGATCTTGACACAAATATTGGCTGAAATTTTAGTGATTGGTTTATACGTATAAACCCATCTTAAACTATTTATGAAAATATTATTAACTAATAGAAGTTCCCTGAGCTGTCCTGGCAAACCAATTAATGTTTTGCGTGGTTACCCCTGGAAAAGATTTTATCTATTTCAAAAAAATATATAAAAAACTCTTCTTTTTATTTCTTCCAGCCGTGATTGATACAAAATCAACGCAAATAAAATAATCTAATCAATTCACAAACAGTCTATTAATGGAAAGTTCATCCTACTTCGACAAGTATGAAAGGAGATAGATCTACTAATAATACCTAGCACTAACGCACTTAACAGGGTGTAAGACTTTCATAATCGACAAATATATATTATTTGAATTTTTCTATAAGTAACAAATGAATAAAATAATGCTAATGTCGTTTAATAAATAGTTATTTTAGATTCCGAATGGTTTAACCTAATTGTGTATATACCGTAATATTAAGACTTGTCTTATATCGAACTCCTCACTCAGGGATATACATACTAACCCTGACATAAACCTAAAAAAAGATATGTTTTTATTTAATTGGCAACTTAAATATCATAACCTACCACAACCCACCTCGGTGGCGTAGTTGGCTAACGCGCTAGTCGTGTTGAGCTCGACTGCTGAGGACGGGGAGATCTAGGTTCGTATCTCGGTCGGGTGAGCTGGGGGGGAGGGGGTGGTGTTGGTTCCTAAATTATCTTCCACTCTCCCTCCACGCAAATGCGGGTTCACTTCCTCTAATTCCTAATCCATTAGCATAACTAGTACTTAAAGCTTATAACCCGAACGGGTAGTAAGACGCGGTGCTAAATATGAAATAATAATAATTACTTACCATAATTGACTTAAAGTATGTGCACCTAAAGATAAGGTGAGGATAACGTTTATAGTCATAAACTAGATCAATTATATCTATTTTTGGATCGATACCAATCACTCGCACCAGTGATGACGTGGAATTGGTGACCACTTGGTGACGTGAAGGTTCAAATCTTGGTCGAATCGGCTTGGAGTGTTTGCTACACATATGATTTCTACCTGTGGTTTCCCCTCTCCATCTCCACTAAAATGTAGGTGCACTTCCTCTAAGTCACCATTCTTATCCATAACTCCTAGAGCAAGTCGTTAAAGTGGGGTAGAAGGGGACGCGAGAAAACATAAGTTTTTTTCAACACTTTTTGTATCAAAACATTATTTTAGCCAAAATAAATTAAATATTTCTCCAGTAGAAACATAAAGTTTAATTTTATTCACATAGTAATCTAAACAGTTGTTGAGTATCTGCCGAGGGTTTCCTGAATTTTAATGACAATTTTTTCTCTCCATTTCAAAAGTTTCTTATCTACTGCCTCTATACTAAAACTACGAATATTAAAGAACTGTTAAGGCTACTTTGTGAATACAATTAAACTCTGTATTTGTACTGAAGAATTAGTTTGTTTATTTGGCACAAAAAAAAAATTGTTGATGTAAAAGCTTCCAAAACAATGGCCTTTCCTCATGTCCCCTACATTATCAGCTTAATAACCATGGTATAAGAAACGGAGAAGTCGTGGTCAAAGGATACAATCAAGTCTGGTTCGGTTTTATACTCTTCCTTCTCGCAATTTCTGTGATATTACAGCGAGAAAATTAAAATATATATCAGTCTAACTCGGTACGAAGTGAAGTCTATTCTGTTAATACATGTTGCAGACATAAGACATTACAATACACAGCCACAGATAACAAGTCCTCTGACGCTCAACTTGTTCCTGGTTAGAGCGTGTAGTTCCTCACATAGCCGCAGGGCGCTACCATCATTATTTCAGCTTTATTTCTTTTAAACCCTACCATCCGAATAGGTCAGACTGGTATTAAAACGCGGTGCACGAAAAACAAATAAAAATACAGGTAGATAGATTTACAACATTAATCGAGCCGAGTCCTGATCTGTCTGAGGACTTGAGCTGTGGGCAACCAGCTGGTGCGTGTCTACCTTGAATATATTGTAGTAGAGGAAGACCATGATGATGCAAGGGATGTAGAAGGAAGAGAGTGAGCTGTAGATGATGAAGTCGCTGTTGTAGAAGAGGCACAGGTCCGGCAGTCTGTCCGGGGTGTTGTTGAGGCCCAGCACTATAGGACTGCCGATGGCTGCGGATATTACCCACACCAGAGCTATCGTCATCCACACCCGGCGGTTGTTCTTGTGCTTGGCGTACTTGATGGGCTGCGTCACTGCTATATACCTGCAAACATACGACAGTATCACTGCTATATACCTGCAAACACATGACAGCGTCACTGTTATATACCTGCAAACACACGACAGTATCACTGTTATATACCTGTAAACTCACGTCAGCATCACTGTTATATACCTGCAAACTCACGACAGTATCACTGCTATATACCTGCAAAAACACGACAGTATCACTGGTATATACCTGCAAACTCACGTCAGCATCACTGGTATATACCTGCAAACTCACGTCAGCATCACTGTTATATACCTGCAAACTCACGTCAGCATCACTGTTATATACCTGCAAACAATACGATAGGATCACTAACATATATCTGCAAACACACGACAGTATCACTGCTATATAACTGCAAACACACGACAACACGTCAGCATCACTGTTATATACCTGCAAACATACGACAGTATTACTGCTATATACCTGCAAACACATGACAACACGTCAGCATCACTGTTATATACCTGCAAACTCACGTCAGCATCACTGTTATATACCTGCAAACTCACGTCAGCATCACTGTTATATACCTGCAAACAATACGATAGGATCACTACCATATACCTGCAAACACACGACAGCATCACTGTTATATAACTGCAAACATACGTTAGGATCACTACCATATACCTGCAAACACACGACAGTATCACTGCTATATACCTGCAAACACACGACAACACGTCAGCATCACTGCTATATACCTGCAAACACATGACAGCGTCACTGTTATATACCTGCAAACACACGACAGTATCACTGCTATATACCTGTAAACACACGACAGTATCACTGCTATATACCTGTAAACTCACGACAGTATCACTGCTATATACCTGTAAACTCACGACAGTATCACTGCTATATACCTGTAAACTCACGACTGTATCACTGCTATATACCTGTAAACATACGACATCACGTCAGCGTCACTAGGACAGTAGTAGTGGTTCGACAACGCTGGTGAATTAAACTATTACTATGTAAGCGGAACCATACTCCAAACAACTGTACCAGATGAACTGAACCTGAACCAGTAACACACCAAGTATCACCTGGGAGAAAACTGCAACTATTACTATGTAGGCGGAACCATACTCCAAACAACTGTACCAGATGAACTGAACCTGAACCAGCAACACACCAAGTGTCACATGGGAGAAAACTGAAACTATTATGGAGAAAACCTTTATCTCCGCTTTCTCTCAGTTAAACGGAACAGTTTTGAACACAATTTAACTTGATAACAATCTGAAAATTGTATTGTTCCGCGTGTAATACAATGTCTAGCAGCATGGGGTTGGACTAAATCATATTAAAAGGGAAGTAAACAAACATGGCAGCAGGCGTGGGGACAGGGGTGTACAATATTTCTGAGCCCTTTCATATACATATAGCGTGATAAGGGCTGAGCCTTCCGCCATTCCAACTATCATGTGATTCCGGGTCCTCTCCTCAACATGTCTAGTCACTGGTGACCATAATACATATTTGAAACAATTTTTTCCACCCTCCCATAATGCCGGAGCGCGTGTTGCGCCTACTCTGGGGCACTCAGCCAGTATTAACATCACAATGCCACTTACACAATTTAATGTTACAGGTTAACGATATCATGTTGACGGTACTTGGACTACTTTATCAGGTTGAGGATGGAACGGGACTTAAGAAAAGGTCACTGTTTTTGTAGTTTTTATAACTTAATTTTTTTTGTCAAAATAAATTAACAAACAGATTAATTTTCTTCGCATGGTGAAATTTAATGATAACTTTTTTTTTTCATCTTTAAAAAAATTTCTCGTACAATGCCGCTATTGTCATGACAGCTATTCCCTTTGTTGGTATAAATGTTACAATTAAAATCATGTACTTTTATATAATAAACCCGCTTCAGTGGCTGCATGGTCTAAGGTGCTACTCTCACAATAAACTAGACTTGAGTTGGATCCCGGTTGGGTGTACTAACTATGATTTTTCCTAAATGGTTTTCAGCTATTCCTCCACACAAATGCGGGTGCAATTCCTCTAAATGAAGCCTTCTTAATACCAAACACATTAGTGTAATCGATACATAGGCGTGTAACCAGAACAGGCAATAAGACGTGGTTCTAACAAAAATGTATTTTCAAGGTCTCAAAACCAATGTACCGGTACATTAAAACAAAAATATATCATCATATTGTAATATAAAATAAATATTAAGTTTCCACAATGCTAAAACCCGGTGATTGTACTAGATCTCATACATACACAAAAAACCTTAAATATAAAGTCCAGAAGCACTTAAATGATAAATATAATCAAAACCTATATACAAATAAATATCAAATACTCTATACAGTTGACAATTATATGTGTTTTTTTCAAATATAGCTACTTTGCGGGCTTCCACCAAGTTAAGCATGGTTAGTAAGTATCAAGTACTTCAATAGATTACCCACCCTTATATACAAGGGGTAAAGAAGGTAAGCTTTAAAGAAAATGTAATATCATTTGAGGGAAGGGAGAGGGGAAAACTATTATTTCAAAATCACCCCAGGTACATCTGGCCTGGATTCGAACTTAGTCCTGCTCGCGGCAGAAAACTAATCTAGAAAAGGTTCACCTTTAGATGGCCAGCGACGTTTTATTTATATAATATCAATTTAAAATTAACACCAAACATAATATAATTTTAAAATATCGCTTCTTTCTCTATTAGCTAAGGTTATAAGAAAGCCATACAATTATTTAATACAATACGATTAGTGTTAATGTTATAATTTATAATATACTAGTGGACCCGACAGACGTTGTCCTGCCCGAACGTTGGCTTTTCGTTTGGGTGGCATAGTTGATTTCGATAATGAAACAATTAATATGTGATCATCACAATTACAAATTCACAATGAACTCCAATTAGTGAGTTACACAAATATTACAAATTCAGGGTTTGTCAAGACAACATACAAAATAAAACATCTTTTCTTTCCTCAAATTCAACTATATTGAGACAATAGTACATTACAAATACTTTGTTTCGCAGTAATGGCAATGCTTCCCCATTCTGTCCGTCTGTCTGTTTATTAAACAAATAAATTTTACTTAGAATAGGAACTGCTAGACACCTAAACATACATGGTATCCATTATTAAAAATAATAATATATGGAATAGTGATCCCTACAATTTTTGGAATTTCGCTCACAACTCCACAAATATCAGCTTTATCGAAAAAATTGCGAAGCTTGCTGACAAATTTGTATGCCGGGTACAGCTAATTTTATTTTATTGACGTACCTTCAAATATGACAAATGTCAAATTAAATTTTAATTGTTTCTATTTTCATAGTGCAAAACATATACTGTTTTGGGCCTAGAACCTTTACGGGCTCAAGCAGACCAACTTACGTATATACGTACCATCGATATAGTATGTACTTGTTGTACGAAGTACATACTATTTCGATTATACGTACAGGTAGCTGCATAGAAACCTCACCCCCTCTTATATCTAAGGTTGTAATGTTATAAAAAACGGTCCAACAAAATCAATAAAGTTTGTTTTGTTTTTATCTTAATGCGAGTTGATGAACAATATTTTTCGTCAATCTCTGAGGTGTATAAATGAACAAACTTGATGGTTTGCCAACGCGAGAACACGCAATATGTGAGAAGCACTGATTTTCTAGATCCAACCCACAAATGGACATTGTTTGGCCTTGTGACTTATTATTAGTCATTGCGAATGCCAAGCGAATTGGAAATTGCAGGTGTCTGAATGGAATGGGCAAGTCTGAAGGGATCATTGGGATTCGTGGCAGGAGAACAACCTCACCTTGAAACTTGCCTTTCAAAATAATAGCTTCAAGAACATTAGCCATAATTTTTTATAATGAACAATCGCGTGCCATTGCATAGCTTAGGTGCATCTAAATTCCGAAGAAAAATGATTGGTGAGCCAATTTTTAATCGCAAGCTATGTTGTGGCATTCCCGGTAAATCCAGTGTACGTCGACCAATATTTCCTCCTCGCTCACGAAGACGTGGCATTGTTCTTTAATAAACACACAACACCTAAATATAAACAACTTATATTTGAATTTTGAATTTTATGGATTACATGTTTTTTTTCAATGAGACGATTAACACTCCGTAAATTTTAGAAAATAATCGACACAAATAATCACTTAAAATAAAAATTTGCAGGTTAGATTGATTGTCATTGAATACGCATGTATATAAATTAAATTTATGGAAGATCATGTAAGATATTCACTTCAACACAGCACCTTACACATTTTCCCAATGTATGTATTTGAGTATACTTGATGAAAAATACAGTCAATATTCACGCGATTGTGATACATGGAATATCGAAACACATCGAATGTCAAAACAATGCCAAGCCACGACGAAAGAGACTTGCGCATGTATTGATGCGTACGTCAAATACCACAGAGTTCGAAATCAATGCCACCTATGGTACACAAACATAACTATGATTTATTCTCAGAAGTTCAATTATTCACTATTCAGAAGGTTTTAACGGTCAGTTATTCATATTATACTCATTATTATAAATATTTGGGGGTGGGGGTGGTGGGGAGTGAAATTGTGAGGTTACATGTTCTGATATGCAAAAAATCTTTATAAAAAAAACTAAAAAAAATTCCTAAAAAATAAAATAAAATCCTAGAACCCGATTGCAGCGCCACCTACCGGGTTCAATTGTGAATCAAAACCATCCATAGACCCACTCAAACACACACAAAAAATTTCATCAAAATCGGTCCAGCCGTTTAGGAGGAGTTCAGGGACATACAA
Source organism: Timema poppense (assembly GCA_902141375.1). Classification (NCBI taxonomy): domain Eukaryota; kingdom Metazoa; phylum Arthropoda; class Insecta; order Phasmatodea; family Timematidae; genus Timema; species Timema poppense. The sequence continues at coordinate 7,738 of CABFOV010009156.1, forward strand.
ACGTACAGAAGAATTATACATATTAAGATGATAAGAAATCAGTTGGTTCATATTATGTAACCAATTTTATTAATACTGATTTAAATTTTAGGCTACATGTTTTTATATTTACTGAAGTGGTACACTCATATATATATTGATAAATAATTGAAATTTAAGATTCTCATTAGTCAATAATCATAATATTGCCTCTTAAAAAATTGTTTACCGAAATTGTATTGTTTCCACATAATGGAAAGACTATTTACCACAGTTAATTAAATTATTTTAGCTTAAAAATAATTTTGAAATGTAAAATGGTCTCCTGGCACTTTTAGCGCTGTTGTACGAATGCTGCGTCTCTCCAGAGAACTCGAGGTTAAATCCCACCTGTAAACTTCTGGTGAAGCCTTAGCGAGCAAAGTCAATGGTACGGAATCCATGATAATGAGGGGATTCCCTGGATTAGTGCCCCGAGTGTTAAGGGTCTATAGAAACACCACTAACAAGATAGTTGTAACGGCTCTGTCTGCAAGGTGCACACTAGCGATGTGACGCAACAGCAGACTTGAATAAGAGTGAACTGACATGTCAGACAGAGGACTTATAGATAGAGGCTACTCGGGGCTCCCCCCTTTTAAATAAACTTAACGTAAAATAATAATAATAATAATAATAATAATAACATCAATTATAGTACAAATGACATTAAGGAAAATATATTTTTAAACGCCTTATTTGTACACACTATAAATATTCTTTTAGTTATTAGTCTAGAAAATTAAATATTATTATTATTATTAGCACCGCGCCTTAGTACCCATTCGGGCTATACGCACTTACGCTAATGTGTTATGGTAGGATGATTGTGAGATGAAATGAAGAACCTACAGTTTAACGTGGAATCCGAACCACGGTGGAGGCCTGGCATTCCACACATTCACAAAGATGTCTTGTCAGAGGTGAAGGAAGGGTTTGGTAACCAGATAAATCTGTGCCGGGACAGAGAATTGAACCCCGGCCGCTAGCTCAGAAGTCTGACACCTTACCCCTAGACCACCAGGTCACCTAAAATTAAATAAGTAAGGAGTCTTAAGTGATGTTATTGTAAATAAATTCTGTCTACTGAGATAATACTGCCACCATTCAAAGTTATCAAGTAAAGGCTCTTTATCAAATAACGTTTATCAAACACGAGAACAAAGGACGATACCGTTCGTTACCTGTGAGTCACAATATCGCCAAATGATATTTGGTCAATCATGGTCATCGCTTTCCCAATCCAGTCTGCTCAGCTGTCACCATCTGGCGAGTGTATCGTAATACAGCGTCCACTAATTTCTCAATCATTGATACTTTCAAGATCTGATAACGGAGAGTGATGGTGACCAAAGAATATCAGCAAAAATTCAATTTCAGTGTTTAGGGGAGCTCCTCTCGCTAAATGATATTTATTAAGAGGAGGGCACTCAATACAAGACTATCTCTATCAGAGTATAATGTTGATCTCCCGATTAGGACAACATTCAAGTTATGGATTCGTAACAGACTACTCTTATATCCTGTAGTTCCAACCTATTCTCGGTTTTATTATAACTAAAACTTATCCTCCTGAACTACACTCATTTTTAATCTAATTATCAATTTGTTAATCAGATCGTAAAACAGTAACCAACATATGTATAAGTAATGATTTTATATCTATAACCATGATGATGCTTGTAACTATGTTGCTGATCTTCAAATACAGCCTAGTGCACTCAACATTTAGAATACATATAGAAACACAAAGTGTCAACTAGTAATTATTGGATGTGATAAAACGGACGTCCAACTTACGATGACAATCCTAATATGATACCATCGCTTCTATTTTGTGGACATGTAGCTTCAAGAAAGGTATGGACGACAGCCAGTTAATATCCCGGAGTTGGCTAAAGCACTAGTTTCGTGTTGAGATAGACTGCTGAGGATGGGGCGATCTAGGTTCGAAATCTCACTTGGGTAAACTGGGGTGGTTTTTCCTACATGGTTTTCCACTCTCCCTCCACGTGAATGCAGGTTCACTTCATCTATATTTAACCTTCCCAATTCCTTACCCATTAGTGTAATTAGTATTTAAGCGTATAACTTGAACTGGTAGTAAAAAGCTGTAGTAAGCGGTGCTAAGTAAATATATTTTTTAAGTAGAACCTTTACATTGGCCATGAAATATTAGAAATGGGGTAATGGGGTACTATACCCACAGGCATGCATCATATACACACGTTTAAAAAAAAACAGGTGTATACAGGGTGTATTTCAATTGGTGTCAGATATTCTAAGGGCCTATTCCTATTCACAAAACATTAAGAAAAGTTCATATAAACATGTCTATAAAAATGCTTAATTTCTGAGCTAGTAGGAATTTTATTGTTCAATTAATGTGGAATCCAACAAAACAATTACTGCATTTAGACAGGACAAAGTTTAACAGAAACAAACAAAAACCTAAGAGAGAACATTTTGTAGTGAAAATTGTTAAAAAAAAGAGAGAGTAGTGTCCTGCTTGTATGTACCCTGTGAGCTTCCGCTCCATGATTTGTCGTACTTATGATAATCTCTCTTAAAATATCAACATCAGATCGTGAGTTGAGTAAAATAATGTACTTTAAATCTCCTCAGAGATAAAAACAACATCCATTGGGTTTAAATCTGGTGATCGAGCAGGCCAGTCTACGGGTCACCCACATCCTACCGATCTTTGAGGAAAACCTTATTTTAATTGATATCTCATATGTAGCTGACCATTTCCTCTCGTGTGAAGAATGCACTTGAGCATGTGATGAATCCTGGATAAGAGCAATTACGTACAAAGCCAATAGTCCCGGGTTCGATTCCCTTGTCAAGATGACATTTTTCAATTTAAATAGTAAAATATATAATGGTTTAATTAATAGACCTATTAAAACAGTCTTTGATATAAATTAATAGCAATACATAGTTTACGTTTACTTAAGAGTTCAAGCATAACTAAACATAAAATTTTAACTGAAATCGAACCCATGACAGTTCGTGTCAAACCTTTGAATCAACATTCGACCACAAACCGTAAAATTGTAGGCTCTGCCTGGAATCCAAGCTATGTTTCAGGTCTATAGTTCTTAGAATTATGGAGACAAGCACACAAATACACATACACACACACACACACACACACACACCTTTTGTACTATAGAAAATAAAGAGGGTGATAAAAAAGTCAGAGAAACGAGTACATTTTTATCAGAACCAAATCACACGATAAAAATACTCGTCATTAAAATATATTTCGACAAAGCAATGTATCTATATTTTTTAATTATCATTTTATTAGCTTTAATCGAGTCTGGACCACTGTTTCTCAAACCATACTACTCGGAGACTTTGGGCTCCATGAGGCCATTTTAGGATATCCTTTATTTGTCTTTCAATATATAAATTGGCATCAGTAATAGGGATTGCAAAATCTTTTTCAAATCTAAATAAAGGACATTTGCCAAAGGAGCAGCCAGTACATGTGATATTTTACGTTTGTTTAGTACTTTCCATCATCATATCATCATAATCATCATAATCATCATCATCATCATGAACAGTTTCCAGCCACTGGCTGGGTCTGTTTGGAACATAAGACTCTCCACCATCTCACTCCCTCCACCTTGGCCCAGTCCTCTCCTCTCTCCTACACACTCCTCCTTACTCTCTTGGTCTTCCTCTCAGCCTCCTACCTCCACCCCTATCCAACATCCTCCTGGTCATCCTTTCCCTCTCCATTCTTCTCACATGGCCATACCACTTTATCCTGTCCTGGAATGGGCTCTTATTTTACTACCCTCCTTATTCCCTCATTTCCCATTCTGTTAAATTTTGTAATTTTACTGACTTAAACTGTCACTGTCTTTAATGAATGTTTATAATAGAAGTGTTACAATTTTAATGAGGGCCAGTGCATGTTTTTTTTTTTGATCAATGACTGCTTCGAACTAAATATGTTAGAGACCCGTTGAGCGCTGAACTATCATTCGATTCAGGTGCTGATCAGCTTCTTGAAGGAAACACTGGTTCGTATCTGAATCAAAGTCGTCTGAAAACAGGAGGTTGACCTGATTTAGTTTCCCCTTTAGGAGACCATCTCACGAAATATTAACGAGGAAATTAGATATAGTTTTGAACAAATGTTTTGGGTCCCAGCGGTTTTTTTTTCTGCGTTGTTCGTTAGACAACAACGAACTTGGGAACAGTTGGAAAAAAATAATCAAAATTTTAATTTTATTGTAATGTGATAAAATGGTTTCAGGTCTCAATTCTATTGTTTACTAAAGATGAATACATAAAACCGCACCACGCTGTGACATCTGGTTCTGGATGTGCTAACTTTCAAAGTTAGGTGTTATACGTGAAGTGACTCGGTGTGGGCTTTGTTAGGCTCTATTAAGCCTAACTGGACTTTTTAATAAACTTGTAAAGCTCCTTTTTAATATAACGTTCATAGAATATATTGAATTTGATTATCGAGTGTTCTAATAAAAGTGTTATTAGTGCTTGGAACTAGTCTTAGATTGATCCTCTGTGACCCTCCTGCTTTCTCCCCATGTGAGGACGATACAGAGTGGTAAATACCACTAATCTGCTACCGTATAACTTAGGGCCAGTTTCATAGTCAAATTTAGTACGCCTCAAGTGCGGCGCTACACTAAGTACAAGACGACACCTACCTAAACCAGAATGGAATGGGCCAGTTTCCTATGTGAGAACGGCCCATTCCATTCGAGTTAAGGTAGGTGTCGTCATGTACTTAGTGTAGCGCCGCACTTGAGGCGTACTAAATTTGACTATGAAACTGGCCCTTAGTCACGTGTTGATCCATCTCCTTTGAAGAAATCAATATTTTGAATGCTGTGAGATTATACCCTCCATGATTTACTCGAGCCTCGAAATTCCATTCCGTAAAGTTGATTCTCTCAATTTTAAAATGTCGCAATTGATGTAGAGTCGTCCACTTTATTTTTTTGGGGTGCTATATAGAGTAAAATTACAAACATATAATGTGAAAAATTGTAGTTGATTTGTACTTTACATTTTTATGAACACATATTTCAAACATTTTACACAATAGAATTAGGAACTACTTTATTTCGTTTCATCTTTGTTGCATTTGTGTGAGTGAAAATAAAGAAAAGAATATTGCGCGTGTGTGTTTAAGATGTATACAACTAAAATAACCAGCAGATGAACGAGTATATTCTTGAAGTTAGATTTAAGGCATATTGTTTATTATGTATATATTTTAGAACTATATTTGAGAGGTAAAGTCAAGGGCGTATACAGAAAAATG
>CABFOV010009157.1:0-12309 GCA_902141375.1 Timema poppense
TCTAATTCAACCTTCCCAATTCCTAATCCATTAGTGTAATTAGTACTTAAAAAGCATATAACCCGAACGGGTAGTAAGACGCAGTGCTAAATATTATTTAGGACAGCCTTGAAAATAACAATTTGTTTTCTATCAAAAAGTAGTGTCAGGACCAAGATAATACATGGCAAAAAAAAATCCACTTAACTTATCTGTTTATTATAGTAGAAAAATAACATCCTTTACACTCCAACCAAAAGTAATGTTCAGCACATCTTTAACCTATTCATTTGTTTTCCATCGAATTAAACTGTCAAATAGAGTTTTAAACTCCACCCAAGGAGAATTTTCATTTCATGACGTTAAGAACCACACAAACATCTTAAGATTCTTTTACATTTTTATTTTATTTTTTATATAGTGTAATCCAAATACTTTAAGAAATGAATAAAATATAAATCAGGTTTAAAATATTGACAAAACTTTCCAAAGTAAGATAAATAACCCTTTAATCCCTCCTACCCCAGTTAAAAAACATATCACTTCCTCTTTAAATTATTATTATTATTATTACTAGCACCGCGTTTTACTACCCGTTCGGGTTATACGCACTTACGCTAATGTGTGATGGTAGGGTGATTGCGAGATGAAATGGAGGACCTACAGTTTAACAAGGAGATGACCTTGAACTGGATGAAGCTGATAAGGTCTCTAAAATAAAACAAGCAGGTCATAACTCATAACATGTGTTTGAAAAATGTATTTTGTTGGTAATCATGGTAAAATTAATTGTTCAAAAACTATTAAAGGGTATTAATAAATACATTTAATCAAATAAAACCACATCCAAAACAAAGGACAAAATACAAGTATCAAAAATCTTCATTAATATCAGTTCCATCCAAGGACAATCACCTTCATAAGGACACCTAAGTCACCTCTTGGATCCTGCATTTTCTTCACCAATGTCTGGAAAACAAAGTAACATTATTGTTGTTCAAACCTATTTCTTGCTTTGTGCACAGTTCTATTTTTATAAATATTAAAATGCATTATCCTCATTGGCAGGCATGCAGACTAAATATCAGGCTCATCCAGTCTGGCCTGCTAGTGACAGGAAGATTGGGGTTCGAAAACTAGTCAGGTATACTGAGCGTGGTTTTTCATAAATAATTTTCCACTCTCCCCTCACATAAATGAGGGTATATTTCCTCTAAATTCAATGTTACTCCCTCATTCCGACCCCAACAAATTAGATGAAATGTATATACCCTGGACAGGTAGTAAAAGTGTAGACCTATTAGTGCAAAAGAAGAATTTTCTGTCTGTACAGTCAAGTACCGGTAGACAAGTGTCTTCAAATAACTTCTGATACCTGGTTTAAGGTATGAGTGAAGGGTATGCGAATACTAGTAAATATTTTTGCAATTGTTTATGGGTGGTAAAAAAATTGGCCAAAATAAATAAAAAATGTATTCGGTAGATATGTTTAATTTATTAATTATAGCAACAGTTTTTATATCTGTCAGGGGCATCACAAAATTTAGTTACAACTTTTTATCTTTATTCATAAAGTCTTTGTTTAAATGCCACTATGCTCATGACAAATATTCAAGAATATATGTAGATAAAGTTATACATATCTACTGAAGAAATATCATATTTATTCTGGGCATTTATTTTTGCTATAAAAACTGTAACAATACAGACCTTAACTTTCAATCCCTTTCATCTCAACCTAAGCAAAGAGGATATGAAGGCAATAAAACAGCATTTGCCTGGTAAGAGGATAGGAAACCATAGCATGAGGAAAACCATCTTCAGTGCACTCTGTTAGGGATCTATCCCTGACTTTCCAGATCTTAGTCAAGTATGATATTGCACACAAAGAAGAAGTGAACGTAGTATTATTAATAGCTTCTCAGTATAGTTGGTGTGCATTATTTACTCTGATCCATGAAGTCATAATTTCATCCCGACCAGATGGACTGAGGATTCGCCCCCGCCTACCCCCACCCCAATTAACAATTTCCACCTTTTATCTAGGCACATATACAGGTAAGTTGAACTAAGATTCATGCTCTTAATAACGTGTATTTAAATTAATTTTATGTTAAATATAGACCATATGAACTGCAAAAAAACACACATAAAAATAATAGCTAAATGACATATAAATACAAATTCTAAGACTTAAAAGCTTACTTTTTCCATCACACGCAACAATCTTCACTTTGTCGACCTTTGCAACTTCTTGAACCTCTCGAAATTCAACATCATTCAACATGAAAGTCCACACATTATCACAAAAACGATAAGTATTAAGTTTTCCAGCCTGTAAAGCAAATCAAAACATTTGCTATATTATTATTATTAGCACCGCGTCTTACTACCCATTCGGGTTATACGCACTTACGCTAATGTGTAACGGTAGGGTGATTGTGAGATGAAATGGAGGACCTACAGTTTAACGTGGAATCCGAACCACGGTGGAGGCCTGGCATTCCCCACATTCACAAGATGTCTTGTCAGAGGTGAAGGAGGGACATTTGCTATACTTTACTAATAATGACACTTGTTTATCAGAGCATTAAAAGATTAATTCCACAACTTATACATTAATTCAGTTAATAAATATGCATATAGCTCAAATTAGTAAGATGTGGTGATAGAAATAAAAAAAGTTTAATAGGGGAAATAAACAAAATATGCCCAAATATGCATGAGTTAGTTATAAAACATAGAAAATTTTTAATACATTGGAAAGTGACAACAAAATTAAAACTGTTATGAAGAAATTTAATATGCCATATCCATTACAAGATGGTCATGCACCTGGTGAAAATTTACCTATCATGTTTTTACAGTTAAAATTAAGTGCGTAATTCTTTTTTGTGGGTTTTTGCATCACGTTTTTCTAGCCATCTGGACTATCTGCAATTAATTGTTAAAATGGAAAAGAGTTGAGATATTTACAATTTAGAGGAACCGCAATTATATTTGCATTGAAAGATCAAATATTTAGTAAAAGTTAACTTTTGCACCACCTGGTTGTGATTTAAAAGCCAACCTCCCCGCCAAACCAGAATATATGAGTTTGAAGTTGGTTAGACAAATATATAAAATAACACTTTTTGTCTCATAATGGTTGACCATAATAATGAATAGTTTATTACGCCACCCATTTCAGTGGCCGTGTGGTCTAACGAGCTTCTTTTGCATTAGATTAGACTGCCGATCCCGGGGAGATCGTTCAGTTGGGCGTACTGAAGTTTTTTTTCCAAATTGTTTTACACTCTCCATTCACACATATGTGGGTACACTTCTCCTAAATATAGCCTTCCTAATACTTGAAACCATTAGCGTAATTAGTACGGCCCAAATGGGTAGTAAGAAGCGATGCTAAAAAAAGTGTATCACATTTCTACAGTACAGTTTTCAGAGGAAGTCTGACACCTAGAAATATTATTAGATCTACTTTCATATATTCATAAGTAAGGGACTTTTGATAGACATTATCTATACCTATAAAATATCAATAAAAAAGTTATAAATTTTGGCCAAAAGAGTATGTTAGTTTTTTTTAATGGACCTTCCTATGAAAATTGGACTAGATTTAAGCAGGTAGTAAATATATTTTATAAAATACAAATTTATATTTTCAATAATGGATTAACTAGTCAAGCTAATACATTTGTTATTTACAGAATGGCCGCAACTAAAGACCATATTATTTAAATTTAAAAATGACCTGGACATGAGAATTGAACCCAGAAGCTTTGGCTTAGTACGCCAATGTTCTCACCACTGAGCTATCAAGGAATCGTCCTGCATTCAGGGTCAACCTTCACTCATATTTTATAAGGCAGAGACTGTGATGGATCTGCAGAAATTATCAGCTATATATGAGTGATTAATCAAGACCACGAGCTATCAGAAAATTCGGCCATCTTCAAATCGAGAAAGCTTTATACTGCCAATAGCCATCAACATGAGTATTTAACCATGTTCGTCGCTAACTGGGGGGCCTCTTCCCCCAGTATTCTGCTCAAATGATACATTTTTAGTATAAGAAACAGTGAAATTGTTTTATTCAGAAAAGTGAAAATTCACAATTTAAGAAATAATGAAGGATACAGGGGGAAAGTCACATTACCCAGATTTTTCAGGACAATGACTTTTATTTCGCAAACCCCATAAATAGCCAAGGGAATTTTTAAAATTAATTTAAATGCGACAGACACCACTTTTAACTATAATTTAAAGTGCATTAATGGTCTCATGATTGTGTAACATATGACAACAGCACTAACTCAATTTGAGATAAAAATTAGACTTTTCCCAACTACCCCTCAAATAGATAGCTTTTATAGCTATATGATTACACCAGTCATCATATTATTTGTGTCATTCAACTGTCACAAAATAATTTTTATTTTATATTCGTAGGTAAAATTAAATTCCATGCTATTACTCGCTAAATAAGTTGTTAACATCTCGCCTGCTTTCAAAGAAAGTACAACTCAAAATAATAACTTTACCAGTTGTTCTTTATGGTAGTGAAATGTGGTATCTTACCTTAACTAACGAAAACAAAACTAGGCGTTAGTGTATAGTTAGGAAAATACAACTAAAACTAACAAAACGAAAAATAATTATATAAAAATTGATTTTGTTTCTACACAATAGGGGCATCATTACAAAAAAAACTTACTTACCTTGAACGTCAACCTAGATTTCACTCTGTTCGCCAAAGCAGTATTGACAGACTTGTCAAATTGTAAGAGGACCTTTATTGCCAACTGAGGTGTGATCTGACCATACTGCAAATGGATAAAAACAAAGTTTAAAAATACATCAATTATTAAAGAAATGTTATATACCTAATTTGTTGGAAATAATACAACAGTTAATTTCTACAATTTTAAAATAAAATATATATATATTTAGCACCACGTCTTACTACCCGTTCGGGTTATACGCTTTAAGTACTAATTACTCTAATGGATTAGGAATTGGGAAGGTTGAATTAGAGGAAGTGAACCCGCATTTGCGTGGAGGGGGAGTGGAAAACAATTTAGGGAAAAACCACCCCCAGTTCACCCGACTGAGATTTGAAACTCGATCTCCCTGTCCTCAGCAGTCGGGCAGCTCAACACAACTAGCGCGTTAGCCAACTACACCACCGAGGTAAAATAAAATAACAATTTTTCAATAAGAAAAAAAAAACAAGGTACTCAAGACTGGGTTTGCAAAAATTGGTATGAGTAGGCGTTTCTAGGATGTGCGTAGTCGGTGACCTGGCGGTCTAGGGGTAAGGTGTCAGACTTCTGTGCTGGCGGCCGGGGTTCAATCCTCGGTCCCGGCAAAGATTTATCTGATTACCAAACCCTTCCTTCACCTCTGACAAGACATCTTGTGAATGTGAGGAATGCCAGGCCTCCACCGTGGTTCGGATTCCACGTTAAACTGTAGGTCCTTCATTTCATCTCACAATCACCCTACCATTACACATTAGCATAAGTGCGTACAACCTGAACGGGTAGTAAGACACGGTGATAATAATAATAGAATGTGCGTACATCAAAGCACAAGTAGGCCTATATATAAGTAGTACCGAGGGTACTAATTGTCATTTGTAAGTTGTTAATTTTAGCACTACATTTCTTTCCCTGTTTGGATTATCCACAATTCATAGTTAATAATCTAATAAAAAAGGTTAGCAAAGTTAAAAGTCAGTCAATTAGAATGCTAAAAAAATGGTGAGTAGGTACAGAGGACTGAAGATGAACCCTAGTCAGAGACAGTGCACGGAATATAACCTGCATGGTAGAGAGATGTAGAAAAACTTGAGAAGGTGAAGAAATTGTCACCAAGTACTTTGGACAAGATGAGGTGTATAGTTCTAACGGTTAGTAAGATGAGGTGCCCAACAAAATGTGTGGGTATTTTATGGTCTCACATAAATATTGTGTTAGAAAATGTTCAAGGTGCAGAGAAAGTGATAGGTTGTGAAAGATTTTAAGGCCATTAAAGATTAGGAAACTGAAGTTATTTTTTGGAAGGTGATTGTGGTCGGAGGATGAGAAAGATGGGTTTTAGAGTAGACACAGGGAAGTTTGTATTTGGAAATAGAACAATAAAGAGATTAAATGGACTGGACTAAACTCGTAGGCCTAAAAAGAGGAATGTAAATTGTAAGAAAGAAATTGGGTTAAGGATTTCCACAAGGGTAATACCATAAAGACAACATTACCTATAGAAAAAATATATATCAATTTTATCGTTAATTGTATGCACATCCTTTCTCTTTATTACGCTGTAGAACTAATTTTGTCAGGGGATTAACTTAGCCTAAAGTACAAATTAAGGAACATTTTATATTCTATTAAGAGCATTCATCACAGCAGGCCCAAATCAACTCCCGGTTTGCGCAATCTATGGGAGTAAAAGGGGAAAAGGAAATACCTACGATATGCCAGAAATGTGTACAGTGCATTCATATTAAAAACAGCCTTTTCAATGCAGTTTTTATCCAAATATGATTTAATATTTCAATCATTTTCAGTATTAGGAACTCCTATTAACTATTTATCTCTATTATTATTTAATCAGAAATCGTCCAAGCGCAATAGTGTTTGTGAAAGTAAATTTGTGATTTCTAGCTGCCTTCTTAAAATGTGAAGTATATGGAATGTGAAAACTTTATTGATCAGAAAAAGGGAGGGTGATTCCATGCTAAAGACAGCCTTAACCTGAAATTTTAAAATGATTCAAATTTTGATTTGCTGGGTTCAGCAGAAAGAAGCCCAACTAATTTAGTGTTATTCCAAATTTAAAATAATACCTTTATGTAATTTTATGAGCTTTATATAACAATGAATACATAGATCTGTGGAGGTCAGGTAGTTTTGTCCATAAACTTGTGTGTGTTGGTGGGACTAATTTAAGTAATTTCTTATGTAAACTTTCAATTATTTATTTAATGGCTAGAGGAAACACTGCTGGTTGCAACTGTTGTGTTTTAAAACACATGTTTATTTAATTGTTGTATTTAGTGAATATATCAATTTTATAACTTTATGTTATTGCACTTAAATACAGAAAATTTTGATAAGTTTTATTGTCAAACAGATACAATGTTAAAGATATGGGGCTACTTAAACCAAATAAAGCGTTTGGTTGATGCAATAAAATGAAGACATCTTATTTATGGTTGTATTTTTGTTCCACTTGTTGTTAATGTAGCATGTCAATCAGACAAATTGGACAGCTGCAATTAAATATCAATATTTTGATAATTTCAGAAAGAACGAAGTAATATTAACGTATTAAAAAGTAATCTACCTCAAAGTTTATTTTCCCTAACTAGATGTAGTCAGATACAATCACATGTCTCCCTAAATTGAAACACGTGGTTGTTCACAAAAATATTGCCTTTTGATAAATACTGTAGCAGATATTAAAGAAGAGGATTAACATTATCATATTTATGAATAAATACTTTAACGCATACCCTTTGCCAATAGATGAGGTCGGATAAATTTACATACACTTGCCATGCTGCCTACAAGAACAAATAGTAAAGGACGTCTATATTACAAATTCGCATAAAAATAATAGCTGAGCATAAAGAATATAATCAAAACAGATATATTTAAATAGAAGATGCTTTGATATCTACTCACCATTTCAAGATGTTCTTGGATTTATTCGCCACGTGTTAGACAAAAAAATTATTCAATGATGGCGGCTTAACTGTAGTCACATATGCTATCATAATTACACCTGACGAAGAAAGAAGTGTAGATTGAAATCAACCCAGTGAGCCACTTCCCGTCAGAGAAGACTAGTGGCAGTACAAGGAACCATGTTTTCCCCCTTCCCAGCAAGCGGCTCTTCCTGCGTCATTTTTCTTTCCCCCTGCCTTCGTCCGTCTCTATCTTTTTCTATATTTCTGAGTTTATCAGCCTTTTTGTTTTGTTCCATTCATGTCAGGTTTTAGAGTATATAAAGCTGCTTCTCAGAATCACATTATACCCATTCTACTACAACCCAGCGTCGAAGGAGGAACTTCTACAACGCCACGCAACGAAGTAAACGACGACCATGAAGTGTTGGCCGTCAGATCCGCCGCCGCGCTGGCCAGGAGGATATACTTCAAATCCTTAAGTATCCTGGCAGCATCGTTAAGTCCTTCTGACTTAGAGTCTAGTTTTCTGTTTAAAAAAACTAGACAATGTCTACTTAAACATTTTCAATATTCTATATGTTCTGTGTCTATAGTCGAAGCCGACTTTCTTTTTGTTTGTTAGTTTAATATCATGTCGAATGGACAGTTAATCCATTTCAAGTCTTGTTGACTTCAAGATGGAAAAAGTTTATTTAATTGGTTAAATATTGTGTACCTCCAGTCTGAAGGACAGGTCTCATTTTGACTAGTATTAGATTTAGTATATCAGTCCTAGCGACTATGTTTCTCTGTATCCTTATGATAAAGGCTTTACGTTATGAGCCTTTGGCTTCGAATGCAGTAATGTTTTAGTCAAAGATTTACTAACCTCCATTTATTTATTTTGAGCCAACGTTTCTCATGACGCCATGTGCATCTGTTTAATATTAGGATGGCTACAACCAGGCTGTCGGTCTTGTGTTCCAAATCACAGTTGGGTTAATGGAGATCTATGTTTTGAGTTGGTCAAGTAGTCACGCTTCACGTGCAGTATTAGCTTGGGTGAGCAACCCGTGGAACTCCGCCTGAGTCATAATGGGGTCCGCGCATGTAATACCCTTTTGTCTTTGCCTGTTTTTTGGCTCCTATTGTTTTTTGTGTTGCTCTTAGTGTAATTTCCTTAGAATAGTTGGTACTATTGAATGCTCTGGCAGTATCGAAAGAGAAAGAGACCAGCCATAGTACTATTTTTGTTGACACCTGTTTGTTAGCCATCGACCACTGTTATCTACAGATCTTTCTATTGTTTATCATTATCCAATGTATTTTAAGGATATTGTTTTAAGACCCAGTCAAGCTGACTGATTAAAATTTATATGTATATCTGGTTCGATACCTTTTGTTAATAACTACTTAATTGTTTTCTCCTTTAGAAAATTTCTACCTGTAGCCTGGCGCCTGATCAGCCCTTGTAGCTACAGCAAGACCATCAAATTTCACAAAGTCTTATTATTAGCAACAAGCTTCTAACTTATAATCTTGTAACATTATTGTAAACCTAATTCTTATTATTTCTGTTTTTTAATAAATTTATTTATTGTTGAACAAAAAATTTTTCCATTTAAATTTCACCTTGTTTGTAACGTTATCAAATTAGCCCAGTAGGGATTTTTGGTCACATTAAGAAGGCCCAAGAGAGTGAACATTGCAATAAATCTGTTTGTGTAGGCCCTGTCTTTATTGATATCTGGCGGTCTAGGGGTAAGGTGTCAGACTTCTGTGCTGGCGGCCGGGGTTAAATCCTCGGTCCCGACAAAGATTTATCTGATTACTAAACACTTCCTTCACCTCTGACAAGACATCTTGCGAATGTGGGGAATGCCAGGCCTCCACCGTGGTTCGAATTTCACGTTAAACTGTAGGTCCTCCATTTCATCTCACAATCACCCTACCATTACACATTAGCGTAAGTGCGTATAACCCAAACGAGTAGTAAGACACGGTGCTAATAATAATTTATTAATATTTGTTTTATTAAGTATAAAATCGTCTAGTCTTAAAGCAAAAATTGTGGAAGGAAAGAGGAAAAAAATGTCAGGATATAGAAAGAATAAAGAAGTGGAGTCGAAAACTTAAGGGAAATAAATATGCTTGGAAGAGACATTTAATTGGTGATTCTGGGCATTAAAAAACAAAGGCTTGTGGTAGAAAAGAATCATCTAAATATTTAGACATATAAGCATACTTAAGATCAATAGGCTTAAAGACACTGAAAGCGAGATAACATATAGACAGGAAAATAAAAATTATTTGAACAAACGTTAAAACCCTATGGAGATGATACAAATAACATTGGTTCATATTCCTGTCGACCAGGGGTCGGTAACCTTTTTGGGCCCTGATCGATCAGCAAACCTATCAAATGTCCTGCAACTAAACATTGGTTTTCTACTCAACTTAGACCTAAGCTTTTTCCTTTAAATTGGAAAATGACACCTGGACACGAGAATCGAACCCGAGACATTTTGCTTAATATGCCAATGCTCCTGGGTTCAATTTCCATGCCCAGGTGTCATTTTTCAATATATAGAATAAGATGTTTAAATGTGGCTATAACCATAACTAACAAATATAATTAATAGCTTAGCTATTTAATCCGTTATGTTAAGCTTTTTCGTTCTGCTAGTACCAATAATATTTAATCCTTAAATGCAATCTTTCCTCATATACTTATGTCCCCTCATTTTTTAGAAAAATTTACAGAATAAATAAAATGTACAGTTTCAAATTAAATTATTTACATTACTTGTAAATATTATAAAAGTGTGTCAACCTCGATAGTCTTGGGGTAAAGTACTCGCCAAGTCCAACATATTTTTCTTTATAAATGGTTTATTAGCTAGAAAAATCCATAACACAGCTTCCTTCGTATGGGAAGTTTAAAGACGTTGGTCCCATGTCAATATTGGCATGTAGAAAAATTCTGTAAGGTATGTTTTCCATAATATACCAGTAAAGAATGTGAGCGTAAGGTCCTTGTCTTGTGTTGAAGTAAATTTCAGAATTCATGACCAATTCATGTTCTCTTTCCTAGTTAAGTGCCGAAAATATTACACAAATTTAACAATTTTTGGAATCTATCTCTAGTGAGTAAAGAGTAAAAATTTGGCACACCAACCTGATTCTCTAAATTTCCCAAATTAATGCTCAATTCCCCAATCCCAACTTAAGTGTTTATTTCTTCAAAGTTTATAAAAAGAAATAATCGGGCCAGATTGTATGTTGATACATCAAAAGGTCTGTGGTCTACACTGAATCATTTGAACCGCATGCCACAAGTTTGACATGACTGACTTAGACCATTTGGCCCCCAAAGTGAGGGATTGGATGATTAGATAAGTCCTATAAATCTTTTAATGTAACATTACATTTTGTTTCAACATACTCAACAATTTATAAAAAATTTACCGCTACTTTTGTTATTTATTCAGCTACTACTAAAAGACAGGAGTCCGAGTGTCCCATCCATTCGGGATTTTAAAAATCACAATTATACTGATTATAATTTTTTTTTACATAGATTTACTAGCCTATATTTATAGTTACCATAATGTTACAAGTGGGGCTATTGTTGATTTTAAGTACAATTCACAGAAAATAGTTTGATTCTTAGGTTAACTAAATTAGCAAGTCCAAATTCTGTTTCACCTGTTAGATAGGATTAACAAAATAATTATAGATTTTCATATTCATGGTATAAATAAATAGTGAAGGAAAAAAAAGTAAAAACCTTAAAAAACATAATTTTGTTAAATGTTTAATTGCTACGCCTTATTTGTTTTAACACCGCATCTTACTATTCATTTAGGTTATATTTATAGGAAGTGCACCTGCATTTAAGTGGAGGGAGAGTGGAAAACCATTTTGGGAAATCTACCCTCAGCACACATGACCTAGATTAGAGCCTCGATCTCCCTGTCACTGGCAGTCTAGACCACTTCGAGAGTAGTGCGTTAGATCATGCAAGCAATGAAGCGGGTCTAAGCCTTATTATTTGATGAATATTGCCTCTAATATGTCCATTCAGTTTCGCATGAAATGACTGACCCAAGCAATACCAGTTATTTTTAAACCAAATATCACAAGAGCAAGTTTACCAATATTTATATTCCATTATTTGGTTCATTTGCTGCTTTCATCAATATCTAGGCTACAACATCACCAAAACCATATCGTGTGAGATTTTTAACCATTGATCTTATAAAGATTATCAAAATTTTGATTGATTTGTCCTTGGAAGGTTGGGTTAAGCTAGCTGGGAAAGGATCATAATAATACATATATAATAGCTTCTTTTAAAAAGAATCCAACTAGATGTAAATTGTAAGGTTTATGCTGTGGGAGGATTTAGTTGTAATCATTATTATTATTATTATTATTAGCACCGCGTCTTACTACCCGTTCGGGTTATACGCACTTACGCTAATGTGTAATGGCAGGGTGATTGTGAGATGAAATGGAGGACCTACAGTTTAACGTAGAATCCGAACCACGGTGGAGGCCTGGCATTCCCCACATTCTCAAGATGTCTTGTCAGAGGTGAAGGAAGGGTTTGGTAATCAGATAAATCTGTGCCGGGACCGAGGATTGAACCCCGG
>CABFOV010009158.1:0-20490 GCA_902141375.1 Timema poppense
ATCGTCAACTTATCGAAGAATCTATTTTGATAAATGTCAACGTTTCATGACCCCATGAACCCGAAAAAGTGTTTTTTACGCTGCCATCTGTCTGTATATCAGATTAGAGCCGAAACTATTTTACCATTCGGGTTAAAACTTGGTATCTAAAGTCTTATGAGGTCCTCCTGAGGTGATTTTGGAATTAGATATCTAAATATAAATTTGATGGTAGTTTACTTAAGAGCAAAAGAGATCAAATCAATTTTCTCAAAATGCGCTCCAATGATTTTGATTAAACTTTATATATAGTCATTGATTGATATTACAAACAAAATGGCAACTCTAGTTTTCGCATGAAATTGACTTAAATGGCACTCTACCTTACAGAAGTTTACAATTTTGTTCATATATCTACAACTATTTGAGCTACAATACACGTTATCTTTATAAAGATGTAGTTCCATTAAAATAAAAAAAGTAGTTTGGAATATATTTTAATAAAACCAATATTTTCTAAACTATAAGCAAACAAATAACTTATATATATATTGCCTATATTTTTTATAGAGTACCACTTAGTAATATGAAATTGATTTATATGCTCTTTGATGGACTTAGATGCTCCTCTTTTTTCAATGTTTTTGTAACAGTATATAATATTACATTCATGCTCTTTGGTATAATATTCCTGCTACATTTTATTTTATTTAGTTTCACAATTTTTATGAATTTTTTTTAAAAGTCTCTATTTTAAGATTAAATAGCGGTAAAGTCTGTTTAGTACACCGTGCCATTTATTTTAGGTATGTCCAGTTTATATGAACTTTTATTAAATTAATATTTAAATATATTTTGCCAAACTTTGGTACCATTGGCCACGTCATTATTTAACGTAGAAACAGATTAATAATAAATGAAGTGTATATATATATATATATATAATTCGAGGTTACTAAAAATAAATTATATCAATTTGACCTGAAATTTTGGTACCCCTTCGTCGGCAGTTAATTATTTGTTTATAAGATACTGGGAGAGATTAACATTTATAAAAAGATTTAATGAAATGGGATACAAAATTTGGACACCTCTAGCCTTATTAATATAGGCCCCAGAAACAAAATAAAAATGTAGCATTTATATCCTTAGCAAGTTATATATTTATACATTGAGTTTGATTTAAATAATCTGATTTGTTTATTACAGTTTCAGACACTTCTTAACGTACTCTCTTGCTATGTATATATTACAAATACACAGTTATGTTTAAATCGAATAAAATCCCTTCTTTCTGTAAATTTAGACCAAATTTGAATAACATTTTCCTATATCTTTATACATTTTAATATCTGCTCCCAAGGGAAATTTTTAATATAATGTACACTGAATAAATTTATGTATGTATTGATATAATAGCACTAAAAGTAAAAAAAAAGCATGCGCAGATCAACTTTTCAGTTCTCACGCATGCCTGCGTCAGTTGGCTACAGGTTTCAGCCTGATCTAATTCGAGTACATTATGATACATGTTATACTAGCTCAAAGTGAGTATTGTGTTATTATTGACTAGTTCACGCCATTAGAATATGGCAAACAATTAAAAAACTACTATCTAGTCATTGTTAGATCATTCGAAAATAAAATTAGCTAGAACACATTTTTTTACATTGACGTGAAATAGCGTAAAATTTAAAATGAGACCTTTAATAGGATATGCTTAGCTAGCTATATATAACGTTAGGAGCATTTTGGACTTAAAAAAGAACCATCTAAATCGAAATATAATGATTCTTATTACACTAGTGAATCTACAGGGGTGTCCGTGAGTACTGTAAAACCTATTATGAGAGAGGGGAAATGTTATCCTAAATCTATAGATCAGCGCACATCTATACCTAAAATAGAAAAAAAATAACATGTAAGTATATTTATACAAAGAAACTTACGAAAAAATCGGTTTGGTGAGATATAATAAATTGTAAAAAATAAATCCTACTTTAAAAAAAGGTATAAAATGTCCTAGGTATGATAAACTTACAGAATGTAACAGGGTGTATTTGCGTAAGAATATTAAAGGATTATGGCTCAAGATGAAAATATGTCATTTTATGTGGAACATTCTGTTTGAACGGCCTATAATAAAATTAGGGAGAGATTTAGCCTAAAAATATTAGGAGAGATACTACATATGTGTACGAAACAAAGATAAATTTATTTCAAAATCTTACTATACTGTGCTAGTAGTTATAGTAGTGTTAGTCAAGATTAGGTATATTATAATCTATTTAAAATCGAAACAAGCTTCTTATTTTAATTCCTGGCGACGGGAAAGAACCATATTATTTTCAATTATGACATGAAGATACCAAAGCTTCTCTAATTGATACGGAGCGTTTAATGTTTAAAAAAATATGTAAAATTGATTAACTGATCCCAAAGGAATGCTAATATTTTTGGTATCCTCCACCATATCATGCAACTCTTAACCCAATTATGTTAATATCGGGTTAAGATAAAGAGGCAAGTAATAAATGGTAATCCTAATAAATTCTTGAAAATAAATATTACAACACAATCAAACAAACTTTGTCATATTGTGTACTATAGCTTTAAAGATAATTTTCAAAAATAGGTTTTGAGTAAACTACCTTTAAGTATGTTTTCCTAAATAAAAAATACACATAATTTTGTTAATCACAATAAACACTCTTTATATATAGATTTTAAACCTAATTATTCAAATATATTTAGCAAAATTAAAATTTTCAAAAATATATTATTTGTAAATCACCCTAAAATGATTTGTTATGTATAAAACAATATTCTTATTTATCATGAAAAACTATTTCCAGAATCACATTTTTAATTAAATATTCAAGGTCAATTTAAAAACTCGTATTCTCTATAATTTTTCGAAAGGAAACTACCCTTAAATTAATTAATTTATATAAATAAATACACTTCAGTAAACCTTCCCCTCCAACCCCACCCCCACCCCCAAATGATTTTGTCTTTTGTTGGGTTGTTTAAATTAAATACTCAGCGAAGTGTATACACAAAATAGCAAATAGAGTTTATTTTCAGTAATTGATACAAAAATACTGTTAGATTTTTTCTTTTAAGAAAATTTTAAACAATGTGTTTTAACGTAAAGTGAGTATGCTATGTCAGAAGTCGGTAAACACTCGTTACCACTGATACCTTATTCATCGTTGTAGGCTTTGTATTAGTTGAGAAAAAGGGAGGTTGACAACCTAAATAATCTGTAGGATTATTATTTATAATGTAAAATAGTCCCTTGATTCCAGTTTTGAAACAAATCCTTAGAGCTATTAAATTTTTTACCAAACTTTACAAAAATCAGTCATTATTATCTTAACTAATATTAAATAATGTTTCAAGAATATATATATATATAGCTATAATGCTATTACATAATTATTAACAGATACCCATTTTTAACCGAGACATTGAAGCCATTTTTTAAATGTTCATATTAAAAAATACAGTCATAAGAAAACTACGCGTTGCCAAACTTTTCTCCACAAAACAATTTTACATCTTTATTTACCATGTTCATTTCAAACATTCCCAATATACACATTTTATGCAAAATCACTATGGCCATTTTCAAAATAATTTGACTTTTATAAATCACTCATTACTAAACGACCATTTGTCTAATTTTACCCAAAACTAAGTGTACAAGGTTATTCTTCATGTCAATAAATCCTTGGATTCCCATTTCGAGCTTGATTGTTAGGGACATTTTAATAATATTTTCAGTTAAAAAAAAATCATATATCAGTAAACTACCCATATATGTGTTCTTACCCCCAAAAAAGTATGCAGTGTATGTCAAACATTCCCAAGTTACCCATTTGGATTCAAATCGCTTGGACCATTTTTAAAATATTTAATGTTTTAAAAAATAAGTTAACTATCCATTAATGAAGTTCTCCTCCCCCCTCCCAAAATATATTTACTGTTATTTAACATGTCAAACATTTCCAAGATACCCATTTGGAACCATAGTGTTAGAATCATTTGTAAAATATTTAAAGTAAAAAAAATTCAATCATCAGTAAACTAGCCTAAATGGGTTTTTACACCAAAAACAAGTATAAAGTGTTTTTTTTTAGCATAGCACACAATTCCTTTTAAGAAAATCGCTATATCTATTTGAGAAATATTTCGAATTTTCAAAAATGCTTCATCAGTAAACTACCCTTCACTGAATTTTTGCTCGAAAACCAAATATACAGTACTATTTGTCATGTCAAAAAATCTTAGATATACATTTTAAACAATATTGTTATAGCCTTTTTTGAATACTATAGAATTTTAAAAAAATCACTCATAATTAAACTACCCTTAGTTTGAGGGTTAGAGTAAAAACTTTTTTTTTTGTGGGAGCCCTATAAAACCTAAATATCAAGTTTGAACAAAATCGACCAAACCGTTTGGGATTCGTGGCCCAGATATACATTGATAAAAACAAAATTGTAAAATCCAATTTTGGGTTCGTGTTCACATAAAACGTATGAACTCGTCATAATCTCGAGATCGATTTTTCACTGTCACAATACTTTCTCTTGATATGAGAAAGTAAAATTTAAAAAGCCTTGAGAATCAATATTAAAGAACTACACAATTTTGTGACTTTGTATAAATCAGTTTATTTACTAAAAGCGTATAGATCAGTGTATTTACTAAAAGCTCGACCAAAGATTCTAGGATAATCATTATTATCTTTTCATATTTTCTAGAAATCAAGAACTTTAAAAGTGGGATAAAAACACTTTTGTATTTACAACAGGAGATGTTCATCTTGGTTACCAATTCATATGTTATGTAACTTAATGTTTTAAATTAACCTCATAAGAAAAAAAACGTGTTTTAAATCTAATTATTTTCAAAGATTTGGACACCTTTGAACTCAAAACGATTGTCTAAAAGAAGAACAAAACTCAAACCCTGAGATTCCCTAGTGGGTGTTTATGTATGTTCTAGGTTCGGTCGTGATCAATGAGAAAGATACGGTGCCTACATTAGTTCTTTTGATATAACTAAATAAATAACATGCTAACAACACCCCCGCTTCGGTGGCCGCAAGGTCAAACGTGTTACTCTCGCAGTAGACCAGATTGCCATTGAATGGAAGATTGAGGTTAGAATCTCGTTCGGGTTTACTTAGTTTTTTCTAAATGGTTTTCCAGTCTCCCTCCACGCAAATGCTAGTACACTTCCTATAAATATAACATTACTAATCACTTAACCATTAGCGCAATTAGTACATATGGGTACAACTCGAATGGGTAGTAATAGCCGGCGATAAAAATTTAATAACCTAATAACTATATAGTATGATTTTGGTAGGAAGAACAGTAGAGGTTAGTTACTAAAGTTACTAGAAATATTTTAATATATTCTTACATAAAGTCATTCTGTCTGCAACTGTCACTTTTGATAATATCAATACCTAGATAATACTATTAATAATAAAGTAGAATGTTGGCCGGAAATAAATATGTTTGAATTTTCTAAACTGTTCCCCCAACCAAAATCAGAGTATATTTACTAAAGGAACACATAATTTCATGGCCACTGGAACGTAAGCTCACCATTCAACTCTATCCTAAGACACCCCATAATACCTTCCTTCCCTGACACCAAACCTCCTTCAAATACACTTTAACATTATCCTTTTATCGACGTCTTGGCTTACCAATAGGTATCTCCAGATGTCCCGACTAGAATGTTGTGTACATTCCTTTCGTTGCCCATACCCCTCACGTGACCACTTTACCTCAACCTGAGTGCCTTGATTATCTTTAATATGTTTGGCCATGCATGCAAACCATAATGCTATTTATTATGTAACCTTATTCATTCTCCTGTATCTTATCCCTCTTAGACACAAATATCTTTCTTAACACTTTTTTTTACTCAGAAACTCAATTTATTCTATTAATACAGAGTGAGACACTACGCTTCACAACCGTAAAGAACAACGCATAAGAATTATATTTTCTTATATTATATTATTTTAATGAAAATGAGAAAGTATAATTTTCTGTTGTTAGATTCAAAGATACACTTTCAGTTCAACGAGGCTTAAAATTCAAGTTTAACTAATATTAAAACGTTAAAAATTATTCTTAAATAATATTCCAATTTTATCAGATTTTGACCAAATTTGATCCATATTACGTCGTAGAATGTATGCTTAATCATGCGCTTTATGTATCCAACCTCAAATGTGAAAAAAATCCCATCGATGGTTTCCCAAATTTTGAGAACTCAAAGAAGGATATATATAATTTAATTACACTAAAAATGTAGGCTTTTTCAATTGAATTAACAATGCAGAAATGCAATAATTGATTTATACATTTTTCAACATTCAAAACTTAGGGTTAATTTGGTTCAAATTTAAATATTGGCCTATGCAACTTGATTTTGACAAAACTTAGGTTTCACCTTTGACGTAACTGATTAGGATTGCTCATGCTTTTCATACACCGTATTTGATTTGGGCATTATTTGAGGAATACATATTATTTTTAAAAAAGTGCCTACGTTGGAGAATTAAACATAAAATTGAAAATTCAAATTCGATTGCTATATTATGCCTATATAAACATTTAAATAATTAGAAGTAATGGAAGGCCAACAACATTTTTCACACTTTGAATGACTTATTATAAAATAGCTGGGAGTTTACTAGTAAAAATAATATGAAAGGTTATAATAGCGTTCTCAAATTATAATTTCATAAGAGAGAGACTTCAAAAAGGCCAGATGTTCAGTAAGATGGGGTGAAAATAAAGAAAGAGAATTGATCTAATAAATGAGATTGTTTCATCCATAAATCATGTAAAACATTAGAAATAAAATAACATTCAATAAGGCACAGCCTACATATTTTAACTAATGCTGAAATATTTTTAGTAATTAATGTGAAAGATTTAACCCCTTTAACTTGAAAATAAGCAATATTAAACTCTTGTCATTCTGAATCTCAATTTTATTCTCCTTCTGGAATGAAACTGACCATGTCAATTAATTAAAATGGCTTTTAAAAATCAATTGCTATAGTTGATATAAAAATGTGAAAAAAGCTTTATTTTCCCATTTAGAAAACAGTATTTGTTTGTGATTCAGTAACAAAGATAAAACAACTGGAGCCCTAAAGTAAACTAAACCATCAATGATTAATACCATTTTGTCAAAACTATAAGATATGTCGACCAACTTAGCCTATAAAGAAAACAAGCGAGGCATTCGGTTTCAAGAGCTTTCACAGATTACATGATATTTCAAATTTGTTCTCACGAAACAGGATTCTTTTCTCTAGCAAGCTAACCAACCAAGATACACTTTTGCTGAATAGGATTTCCCTGTGTTAGTTGGGCTTCACTTTGTCGTATCATGACTAGACCACTTGAAAGTATTCTGTACAAACTTTGATTGATTTCTGGATTATTAGTTATAGCTTTAACATAAAAACAAAACCATTCTAATATAACATTCCTCACCTTTCGTAACAAATAATTTATTACAGAGGCAACGATAATTTTATCATACGTTTTCTTGAAATTTCACCGTTATTATTTCATGAATGAAAACTATCTATTGATTTCACATATATTAAACATACATAATTTATCTTAAATACAAGTTTTGCACTCCCTTTGTTCGGGCTATGTTTGCGGATGTAACAAACTCGGACCTGAACAACCAACTCAACGGACTTAAACTAGTGGTTGTTTGTCGACGATCAAGGTAGCGAGTGCTCTACTCGTTAAACAACCTTCAGGCATCAACTTGGTTGGCTGGCTACCAAAGAGATTATTATCAACATATTAGCAAGGATGTCTCTCTCACACACATGAAGAACCTGTTAGAGGATCATTCCTTCACGCTCGCTGGGCTTTTCCCATGTCATTATTAGTTCAGTTGGTGGCCACAAGAATGGATGCCCTCTTTGAATCGTCTTCACGTTTTTATATACCTTAAATATATATTGTGGGAGGGACAAGTCCTTTTTAAGAATTATTCTACTAGCTGGAAACTTATTGCATCCCTTACGCCCATTCGTTCAGTTAAAAATTATAATTTATCTTAATTTTGCAATATTTTGAGTTAATTTTGTCGTTTATAATTTCTTTGCCTAATTAGGAAACATGGTTTATATACTTATTTTGGGTGGAGAAAATGGATAAATGAATTCTATCTGAAGTTATAATGTTTGAGTTGGACATCCAAGCTGACAATTATAAGTAATTATTAATGTTGACGCATGTCGTTCTAGTCAATATTTGGCTCATATATACAGCAATGATTTAACAAGAAAAATATAATCATATATTTTTAATCACCCTAAAACTGAAAGTGCTAGTGATTAACATACAATTTTATTATTTCATTTACTGGTGACCCGGCGGTCTAGGGGTAGGGTGTCAGACTTCTGTGCTGGCGGCCGGGGTTCAATCCTCGGTCCCGGCACAGATCTATCTGATTACCAAACCTTTCCTTCACCTCTGACAATACATCTTGTGCATGTGGGGAATGCCAGGCCTTCACCGTGGTTCGGATTCCACGTTAAACTGTAGGTCCTCCATTTCATCTCACGATCACCCTACCATTACACATTAGCGTAAGTGCGTATAACCCGAACGGGTAGTAAGACGCGGTGCTAATAATAATAATATTATTTCATTTAGATATATATATGCATGAAATACTAATAGAAGAGATTTTTTAGATTTGAGCTATTTTTGAGAATCCCGTCTTTTATTTTAAATAATAAATTGGTGATTCAAAGATGCTAAATGATTCAAAGATGTCATGTGATATCACTGGTAACAGTAAAAAGTTAATAAAAGTATTTTTCAAAAGATGACGTAGTCAATTGTAATGCACTGTACCCGGGAATTACACTTGTTAAACTCAAAATTGAACGCATGGGGTAAAGTAGTGTTTCCACAAACAATACTGTATACAAAACATTTTGGGAACTCTTGATTGCACATATGCGACGCTTAGCAAAGCCTATTGAGGCGTGCAAGGGCAAGGGGGTGGTCCATAGTATGGAGTTTTTATTGTATTGTGTAAGTAAAAAGTGTGGCTAGCCCACCGAAAAAATAAATACATTTCCTCCACTGTTGAATGTTACTTCGGGGAAAGGGTACAGGATATTTTTTAAATCACCGCTCCCCCCCAATAGTAATTATCTCATATTTATTTTTACCACCGGTAACTTATGTATCTTTTTTCTACTTCTTAATTGACAAACAACTACAACTATTTATTGAATCTTTTTGTTTTGTCCCTCTTTAGATATACAAATGCAAACAAGAAAGTTTCTTAAAATATAAAATTTGATGTTTATGTTGTAAGAATTAAAGAAAAGAGGAGGGTTTTGTGTGATCGGTTGGTGTCTAGTAACACATTAAAATGGGCTATGACTCTTTACTAGAGATGGGCGATATATCACTGACTGTGATTTTTTCACCGATACCATTTGATCACTGATACTCCCAGTTACTCGATCCCAAAAGTATCGGTGATTGAGATATCAGTGATCGGAGATACTCGCATACTCGCAATACTCGCAATACTCGCATACTCGAAATACTCACAATACTCGAAATACTCGAAATACTCGAGCTACGGAGCTAGTATTGATTCTTTTTCTAGACACTCGAATAAATACTCGCTTCACGGCCTTTGTTATTCTTTTATTTTTTATTTTATACCAACTAAAATTGAGAATCGACCTTATTGACTGGCATGTTTTACGTGTTATTTCTATTTAAAACACTTGATCTCTTAGAGCTCATTTATCAAAAACAGTATAAGATTGCTACGTAAAAATGACTTTAATAGTTTAAATGTTTCCTTCACATGCATTTTCAATACAAAACATTTGTTGTTAAGAGCAAAATTCAAAAGCAAGCTTAGCTTACTAAGCAAATCACATTTCGGATTCTTTTTAAAAGTAGGCTACGAAAAAAAATCATTTCTTTTTTTCGGTGATCCTATCCCCAAAATCGTAAATAATGAATTAAAATAAGTAACAAAATAGAAAAAATAGAAATAAACCTTATTATATTATTTACAATGCGTTGATGATCCTCATCATCCTATAGTCTAATCTAAAGTGTGTTTATATAATAATTGATTAAATATTTTCTAGCATCTTATAGGTTTATTTGCTTCTAATAGATGTATAGCTCATCTACTATTATATGTACGGTATTTAAAATAAAATAACACTACAATAATATAATATATGACCTGCTTTCCAAACGTTTTCTAAACAAATCACCATTATGTTATGTTCATTTTTAATCTCACATAAATTTTAATTGTAGTGAAATAGATCACTAAATAAATTACACAATTACAAGAGTTTCTCATAGTACGTAAAATAAGTTAATATTGGTATTCAAGTTTAACATAATGTTTGTTGGACCACTAATTTTGCCCAAATTACATAACATTTCACTATAAAATACTAAATAACATATTTTATTTCTCTATTTTTCAATTGTATTAAACTTCTTAAAACGCATACTTTTGTATTGACTGTACATTAGTCAGGCAACACGAAACCCGGAGATTAGGTAGCTGTATGTCAATAATGTCAATGTCAGTGCCGACTGCCGAGTGCCGACAGAAAGAGCTTATGTTAAGTCTTTAAGTATCGAATTCCATTGCAAGCCGCCAAACTTCCAAGTAATTAGTTCTCCTTTCAAGTTCCAACCGACAACCGAATGTCATGGGATTATTCGAGTAAATAGTAAATACCCAGTACTCATAAATACTCCATACTCAGAAATACTCCATACTAAAAAATACTCCATACTCAAAAATACTCCATAATCCTACTCGATTGTACGCGCCTACTAGGACAGCAGCTAAATACTAACACTGAAAAATCACTGGTATAAATCACCGATATTTTAAAATCACAGTCACTGTATTCACTGATATCGTAAAATAACTGTTTTTCCCATCTCTACTATTTACTGCTTTAACATAGGTCTAACGCAGTGGCGCACCCTGGGGTGAGGGAGGTGGTTGTAAGCAGGGAATTTGCCACTCCAAAAGAAACAATTATAATTTCATTAAGGAAAAAACTGTACAAAGTATAATTAAGATGCGTCTAATGTGTTGGCTACATTTTAAGACAATTTTATCTAAAAAACTTTTATACACATTCAAAGGGCCTCCAAAATGACCAATTTTAAAAAGTACAGAAATAATACCTTCGGTGCAATGTATGTAAGGAAATTTACATAGTCAAAATCGTTGCCTTTAGCTATATTATAAACTTCCAATAGCCGTTAGACACATTTAATTATAATACTTTATTTAAGCTTCCGTCTGTAAGGTGCCTCTTTGCCCACTGAGTTTTCACCCTCCCCCCCACCCCGTTTTCCCCCTCCCCCCACCCACACACCTTGTTACTATGTATCCACCTAATTTGGGTTTTGATTGTCATTTCTTTTACAATATTTCGATCAGAGGCTAACAAAACACACACACACAAAATATACGTATATATATATATGTATATGTTTATGTATATTTTCGCATTTTGTCGTCAAAATTTAAATAAAACTATTACAGCTTTAATAGGGAGAAGTTAACATAATATATTTTAATCCCTGTGAACAATGTAGTAATTTCACTTTTTAAAACTATGCCTATAGTTTAAATATTACTATAGATTCATGTTTTCTCTTTAGATCATTTTATTTATAAAATATTATGTGTTTCTGCGGTCAGTTTAGGATAGGCGAAGAACAGTTAGGGGTTAATTTAAGCTAGTTTAGGCTCTGTTAGTAAAATATAATATAGATAAGTATAATTATGTGGGTATCAAGTTTCACCAAGCTTTGTGAGCATGTTTTATTTAATATGAAGCTACCGTGAAACCATTTATAATATTCAGTATTCTGAATTTGATATTTTGATGTAGCTATAATCTCCAATTTTAACTGACAAATACTGTAAGTTATTTTCTATAGTGTTTTGGAAAACTATTAATTATGTATATATGACTGTCAATAGGATTATTATTTTTATAATGAAAATTATTCATATAGAAATAAATTCATTGAAAAAAATATAAATGGGAATAATTATTATATAAATAGAATTCATATTTCATTCATTCGCCCGTAAAAAGTGACTGCTCTGCTATAAGTATAGCATTTTTTATTCATAAAAATCATTTCACTATTTTGACTTATTAGTGGCTATAAAAAGTCACTGGTTTTTTTTCAAACCAGATTACCATTTGGCCAGAATATATGGACCTAAATTTAAACAGGTATGTAGTGATTACATTAGAAAGACGACTATGTTTTTATATAGTATGTTTCAAATAGGCCGAAATTATTTATTTTTACAGATTGTTTGCTTAGCTTAAGATATTGATAATCCATATGGATAGTCTTGACCGTGACACAATTTGTATCAGTCAAAGTGTTCAAATGGAAGAATGTAATCAAAATCCTACTAACGATGTCCTATATGAAAAACCGTGTTTGGTACAAATCGGTTGGAAAATTTTTTAAAAATGTAAACCCGATGGGAAGAACCCGGTTTAAAATATATATTACACAATAAAATTGTTTTATTATAGTGTCACATTCACCTCTGACAAGACATCTTGTGAATGTGGGGAATGACAGGCCTCCACCGTGGTTCGGATTCCACGTTAAACTGTAGGATCCTCCATTTCATCTCACAATCAGCCTACCATTACACATTAGCGTAAGTGCGTATAACCCGCACGGTTAGTGAGACGCGGTGCTAATAATAATAATATATTGTCAAAGCTATTTTTTGTATTTTAAACAATATTTTTCGATGTGAATCCAAGATTTTGCACCTTTTAAACAAGACAATAAATAATTCAGAACAAAATATGCATATATTTATTTTAAAACTGTGTCTTACCATCCGTTCGGGTTATACGATTATGTACTAATTACTCTAATGTGTTAGAGATAAGGAAGGTTGATTTTAGAGGAGGTGTACCTGCATTTTCGTGTAGAGAGTTTAAAACCAATTATGGGAAACCACCTTCAGTACACCCGACCGGGATAGAGCTTTGATCTCTCTTATTTTCAGAAGTTTAGTATGTTGCAAGAGGGACGCCTTAGACCATGCGGCCAGCTAGGTGGGTCAAAGTATATTAGTTATATATTAATAAAGTTAAGAGAATGAATAAATAATAGTAAATTATTATGATAATTGTTTTTACCAACTTTTGAATATTTATCTACAGTATATTACTATATTTAATAGAAGATAAATCACTCAATCAAATTCCTACATTGCTTTCAAGTGGTTAGGTAAAATTGTTTTAATTTTCAGCTTTTAAAAATCTAGGTAAACGACTCCCCAACAGTGCCACACTTCTGAAAGGTGAATTTATTTCTATGCTCAGGGATTTAAGAGAAGATAATACAAAGTTTAAAAAAAAAACTATTTTCGTATTAGTGATTAGTGTGAGACCATGTGACGAGCAGCACAATGACGCGTGCAGTACGTGTGCACTGCTCTATGTCTCCACAGGTACTGACAGGACGCCGAATGGCAACGCTTCACAGGACGTGACTGTAAAAATGACGCACGTTACCAGTGTACACCAGCCCTGAGGATGAGATAAGCAGCCTATTTGAAATAATATTGCTTCGATTCCTTTTTTTTTTGCTGATGGTGAATATACGCTATCCTTCAAATTATCTGATAGATTTTTAATGATTGCTTTGAGATATTGTTCAAGCAGACTTAAAAATCTCAGCATTAGAGCTTTGTATTTGATTATTTCCTGCCAGACACTGCGGGTAAACACTAGACAATTATTTTTAATTTTTATATTCCAACAAAGTGGATAAACAACATCTAATGTTCCAGTAAACGATAACATGCTTGGCATTGTCTTCATTCAAGAGGAATGGAATGTTTAAAAACTAGCTTTCTCTAGTAGTTTCAGCGCAAAATATTTTGCTACGTCAATGCAAGTACTTTATTAGATTGCTAACTATATCAAATGGTCGGGAGTTGGGAAAATCCATTTATGATCATCGCTAATTGATAAACTAACACTATAGACGTCCAGCTATTTGTATTTTTATAGTCGATTCGTAGAAGTAGAGAGGCTACAGTGACGCAAATAGAATTATGATAAAATAAATCTACCTTAAAATCATAGAAAAATATATCATCACCACCTTCCCCCCTCCTCCCAAGGTTAGCAACTAAGTTACACTGGATATAATCTCTGAGGTAACTGCATGACTATTAAGGCTGGTCTACATAGAGTCGTATCCGCTTGTCGGGAGTTGGAGTAGTAGGTCTAACGTGTCGGTTGTTGCATCGTATTGTAGTTCCTTACTACAAAAGGGACTGTTTACAATGAAATGGCATAGCACGTAATTTCAACCAATAGGAATTAAGACAAACATAAGCAGTCGAACCATAGTCAATATATTAGACTGTTACAGTTTATACCAATATATAGGTAGACATGTTTTCAATATAATGAATCATTTCTTTCGTAAAAAGGAAGATAAATACTGACAGACTCAATAAGTGTATCGTTGAAATCCATTTTACACTAGTATAGTGTTTAACGATACAAAGTCAACCAAAAACGAGGCAATGGACCAGCATGGACTATGAATTCATAATCAAAGTCATAATATTAATATTCGAAAATTATTAATATATATGTTTAAAAAACATTTGTTTTTAATTAAAAAATGCAATATATATTTATATAGATTTCCCTGAAGTAGGCTACTATCCGAGATTAAATAAATATTAACTTTGAGCTTAGTAGTGCCACCATATTTGTTTTTGATTGGCTAAACGCAGCCTGTAGCAACGCAAGAGATGGACAATGTTCATCTCCTTCCGACAAGCTATTCCAAAAATTCCGACTCACTACTGCGATTGGGACATTCATTGTAGATAGCCCTGACCTGTGATTTACTGTTATTTATAGTACAAGCTCGTTACAGTGCTGCCACTCTACCCCTGACCCCCTTTACATATCCGTAATTTATTGCCCACGCCGTTCTTTCCTGATTTGTTATGTATGCTTATTATATTTTAATATGGCCCCAGGCCCATTAGTTTTTGATATGTGCCCCAGGGTTTTGGGTGTGAACTTGGGCTTCGGGTCCTCTTCAACGGTAGTGCGCCAATGTCTGTGATACCACTCCACATCCGTGAGAAATTTACTGTTACTCCTCCGGGGCCACGGATTGTGATATCACATCCGTGAGTGAATCATACTAGGTGCCAGTTTGTAGGATCGACAAGTTGAGACAGGAATGGACCGTGACCTTGAAACTGTGAGAGGTCCTACTTGGTGGCAATTTGGTGGCTTGACAAGTCGAGACACGTATTTGGTTAGGGATAAGTTAAGGGGCAAACAAGTTTTGCGTGAATAAAACACAATATTACAAACATATATTTATTAAATACTGTTACGGGAATGACGCGTATATTCGTTCATACGTTTTCCTACAACTTATCTTAGATGTGTTGGTACAATTGTTTAAGTTCACAATCCAACATCTAGTAGTCCAAACCGACAACTAGACGCGTATAGTAGGTAGCACTGATAAGATCAAGGTTTCTAATGTGTGTTTCCACCGTAGGCTGCTCGAGATATATGACATCCAATGATTGTGTTAGTGTATAATCCAATGTTGTTGTGAAATACACTTTGCCTGAATATATTTTGTGGCAAAATCCGGTGTTGCATCTCCAATATTTTAAACCAATTGGCAAGGTACAGGTGAAGCATTAACAAAATAGTTAGCCAGTTTATCTCTGCAACGAGCCGACTCTGCTCGAGTGGTAAGAGCATCGCCACTGCATCTAATATGTGGCTACTTGTACTCAAAATCATGGGTTATGGACATGTATAGTTCTTGTGAAATTATGTAAAACACAAGTTGCTAGCACTATCACATTTAAGTGATTTGGCGTACACCAAATTCCTTTTCCAAAAACACACAATTTAATACATTTAAGTCTGAAAGCACACTCAATACTCTTACGTGCTAGAGATAACCTTTAGTTTAAAACCCACCTAGTATTAATTCATGTACGTCGAGGACAGAGCATCATGATATATTCACTTAAAGGGAAGACTTCATCAGCACAAAAATAATAGGGAAATGGTTCATGTGCTCCATTACCATGTAGGCTGGAAGGGGCAGGAATTTTAGGATTGTTTTCTACAAGCCAGCGCCCTGGCCTAGATGAACGAAACACACTACCCTCACTGCCTCAAGCCACTGCACCAACAATGACTGTGATAAACAATGAAGCCATGAGAACTGTAGACAGATTATGTAAATAATTGAGGTGGTTTGATCAGGAATGACCGCAGCACCGGATACAGATGTGTTTCCCGTCTATTGATCCGAGTCAGTTGGGCATGCTTCATGGCTACTTGTAGCGTCTTTCTATGCCTCTCCATTGTTATTCGTCTGCAACTGGCATGAAGCGTGGTTGAAGTGCATTCCAGACAGCTTCACAAGTCTCAGGAATTATTTGATCAATTGTTGAAACCCCACGGAAAAAATCGTATGATAGTTAGTGGTAGTTTGATCCCTCAGCCATAAATCTACGAAAAAAATTAAGAATCCGACATTGATTTAATTACACATATTTCTTTTATGACTTAAAGGCATTCGCTAAGTAGGCTAACAAATGTGTAATTACTTAATATATAATAATACGCGCGCAGCTCCTGTCGTAACCACCCAGGTAGACATGAAAATAGATTAAAGAAGTGTGGGTGAAGTTCTGGGCTATATTCTGCATCTGAAGGCTGCACTATCACCCAACCAATTTACTGTGGGTTAGGTAAGATATGGGCAGTGAACATCAACCAGCAGTAGAACAAACAAGGGAGGGTGGTGGGGGTGACGAGGGTTTATCGTGGCATTATCATTCCCCTCTCTATTTTTTAAATATCACTCTCCATTATAGCGAATAGCCTCGGGAAGCGTGAAACTTGCATATGCCTCACATGGCACTAACTATTATCTCCAATATAGCTCTAGCGTTCCATAGCTGCCAAGATAATTATTATTATTTATATTATTGTTTGTATTATGTTTTATTTGACGCTCCGAAAAATATTAAATAAGACTCATACATACTATTAATATTTTTCATTGAAGGAGTGCAAAGATAAGTGGGAAAAATATACACATTGTATTCCGGAGGTTTTACCATCCAGACCATCATCTGGATATCGTGCACAGCTTAAAAAGATTTACTACGATATGTATTGCAGTTTTTAGTGCCAATCATTAAGGAAGGAAACATCACCACCAAGAAATGCTGATAAACCAGAAAATGAACAAGTTGATAGTAAATAAAGGAATTATTAAGATGAAGCCTCTATTTGTGGGGGAAAACCAGCACAAAATCATAAAAAAATATAGCAATAAACACTATTCCCCAACCTGCTGTCGATCAACTGCAACGGAACAGAAAACAGCTTAAAAGAAAAACTGAAAGTGATCTATTAGATTTGTGCATGTCCAACTACTTTCGGAGAGAATTGTAGAAGAACAATTTAGAATCACTTACCTCTCAATCTGATGAGCGATTTCTGTTAAGTTTGGAAGGAGACTTAGGTAAAATTAATTCACGAGAGAAGAGGCCGTTATTAAAGGAGTTTTGAAATGATAATGTAGATTCTAAATCGATCAATAGTGGACTAGAGGGTGGGTCTCACACCACAAATAAATCATTTCCAGAATCACCATGTTTCCATTCCTAATGTAACTGAGCTGTCTCAATCTTTTCTTGACATGGATTATACACAACTGTAACTGTAATAATTGTTATATGATACGTAAATAATAAGAACTATATTAAACGAATGATTTAAGAATATCTGTACCTAGACACAAGTAACTATATATTTCCTCCTCGGTATGCCTATTTTTGACTCAATATCTTACGAATCTGATAATACTTAGCTTAATGTCATCTGTACCCTTTCTTGTGGGCTAACGGGCTCATGAAAATTAGTTAAAACAAAATGTTATAAAGAAATTGAGTCCAGAAGTGAATCAAAACTCTCCTTCCTCACGCAAAAGTAATTATGAAATGTTAAAACTTTTAACAGTGGGTTCATGCCTAAGACAATACAAACAGCAAACGCAATAGAAAAAACTCCACACTCCATCCCATTTTGCTGCTGTTGACCACCCTCATAAGTAATGGGTGGTTTATATGGAAATAAAGCACTAAGAAAAGGAAGTTGTTCAGCAGTCAAGTTGAAATCTTTTACTAGCGTTAAAACTATCATAAACATAAAATAAAAGTACTATCGTAATAGGTATGAATCCAGTATGTTGCACGTTCTGTAGCTGCGGCAGTCAGTCTCTGAATATGTCTGGTATTTTTTGCAACGGGAGCTACGTTATCGTAAGGCTGCGTTCACTTTGGATGTAAATTTGCGCGAGTATTTGGTTGCACAAGCGTACGCAAGCAGCTTGCGCGTGTACTAAGTGGTCACAATTGAGTGAAACTAGGTGCAAGTAACCACTTCCAGTCGGGTTGTCAAGACGAAGTAATCGGACGAAGAACAATGACTTGAGACGCAAAATGGTGTGTTGAAGTTTTTAATGTTATATGTGGAAACATTTAAGGAAAAATGGACGAATTATTATTTTACGAATAGGTAGGAAGATGGAGCAAGAAGCCGCAATTTAACGGATCTCCTTATGCAGCCAGCATCCTAAATTGCCCTTCCTTTTTACACGCATGCTATTAACATTTCAATTTCCATCGTAAACACGCGCGCACACGCACACACACACACACACACACACACACACACACACACAGCTCTTGAGAACAGAAAAAACAACACAAACTCTCACGACAAAGCGTCCAAACGTCATACATCGTACAAGTGTGTACAAAAAAAACAAATTCATGTTATCTGCGGTGGCAGATACACCAACTGGTGCAAGCCTGTGCATCTGACTGGTATTCTGTGTAAACAGCCCCAGCACGTCACGAATTGCTCATACAGGTTTTCTCAAATTTTGTTTCTTCATGCACGCTCGCGAATACCGTTTATTTGGGCAAGCGTACATCGTGAACGCAGCATAATGCGCTTACATTAATAGAACCTCTTGTGGTCAAAATTATATTTGGGCTGCTCCAAAAAAATATATTTGAGGTATTTAACGTGCACTGTCGGAACCACCTGATTATATCAACACACGAGCATTTTATATAAGCGAAAGAAAAAAGGCCTACCAATTTTGCCAGGAAAGGTATTTTCACATACCTTACAGTGTTATTTACTTACCACAATTGGCATGGGACCGAAGGCTTTACTTTTCCTCCAAAGGAAGTTGCGCTACGGATTTTTAGAGCTAAAAAAAAAATCCGTCGACCATAGCACCACAGAACCACAAACTTCGGGTCCTGAGGCGAGCACTTTGCCTCAAGAACACTGAGGTCACCGATTTGTGCTGCTGGAATTTAATTAAATTTGTCCGTGTGGTCAGTTGACAAATATTCATTATTTACTAATTCATTAAGAATAGGTTCCAACAAAAATAATATTTGCGTAATCATTTTTGAAATAATAAAGAGTTAAAGTCTCGTACTCGGAAGAGTAAACTATGAAGGTGAGTTCACACGTACGCTGAATTTTGAAAGCAGTACAGTAAATCAGCACCACATAGTGGTGCAGCTGTTCACACACTCGCGGAAAGTTGGGAATCTCTGTTTACTCATGATGCATTGAAACAAAAAACATAAACACGTAAATATTACAATCAGATGTTTGCCTCCAATACTGTGTGTTAATAACACTTGTTTATTATCTTGAGCAACCATCAACATTATGGACAGAAAAAGGCAAATAGCATTGCTTAGCATTTTTATGGATCGCGTCTTCTTGGCTGATTTTCTTTAGAAATGCTGGAAAAGTTGAAATTATCTCTATTTGAGTAGTGTGGGCTATGCTGGTCACGTGGACTTCTTGTGATTGGATTAGAGCATTCACGTGACCAAATATCAGCACTGCTGTCCTTTTACAGCGAACGTGTGAATACACAGTTATAAATAATTATTATGAATGTAGAGCACTTTGTAATTTAAGAACGCAAATGACTATTTGAGAGAAAGATAGAGAGCGTTAGTATCGCTAAATAACAATTTAACCTAAATATTATAATTATAATTTTATTTAAAAAAATAAGTTAACTTAGTTGAATAACTTTTAATTGTTTAACTGTTTTGTTTTATTTAAAAAATCTGTAAACGAAAACTTGACTTGGTGAGTTATTATTTAAAAATAACAATATTATGTCAGTAGTGGCCCCGGTCGCTCTAACCAACTTGACCCCGTCGTTGATTGGCTGGATTTGGTCACGTGACCACTCCTCCTGCTCTCTGATTGGCTGTTGGTTTTCC
>CABFOV010009159.1:0-20488 GCA_902141375.1 Timema poppense
AAACCCGAGACTGGCGGGAAACAAAGGAAGATAGTTGCTTCTTCCGGCCACGTCAAGCTTCTAGGATATTCTACACGTTGCTTGGACCATCTCGTCACCCCGTTCTTACGCTTCTCCTTCCTTCCCTTTCCTCGCATCCCTCCCCCTCTCTGTCAACTTTAACTTTGTATATATAGTGGTGCGTTGGTGGTCTATGATCACTTATTACACCACCAGCCTATCGAGGTGAGAACGGCGACGTAGGGCAGGGGATTATTATTATTGTTTGGCTCACTTAATCTTAGTTTGAGTACGTAAACTCACTACGTCATGCGCTTCTCGCTGTAACCTAAATGTCGTCGCCTTTCTTCCGTCTTTTCGGGCTCCGGCCCTATTTATTGCACCTGTTGGCTTTATTGGAATATTTACATATTGTAGGTATATTTGTAAATCATTAAAATTTCTAACAAATTGATAGGATTCAGATTCGAGATTCTAAAATAAAATGTAGATTTGGATTCAAGAAATAGTGGATTCGACCCATCTATAGTTTTTTGGTCTTTTATATATATAAACAATTTTTACCCCAGTATCACCAAGGTGTGTTGGGTATTCCTCCTAATTCAATCCGTACTTAAAATAAATTAACTCAGTAATGTTGATCACATGCTGAGTAATAATGAGCAAAATTAAATTGCTCTGTAATATTTTTAAATGTTAAATTAGTCGTATACTGTTTTTTTTAATATAATAATTATTATTTTAGGTCAAGTAAACAAAAAGTTGAATTCAGCTTCTCAAATATTTTGTTTATTCTTTCAGCATTTTATTTCATATTAAAGAAAATTGACTTCACACAAGCCTAATAAATACAGATTAGAATTAGCTGATCCTGAATATTATGACCCTTTTATATTATATTTGGAGGAAGATACAGGTAAAGTGGATAAATAAATATAAAAGGAACAAACACAATATGGCTTTTATATTAAAAAGAAGAACACCATTCACAATTTACATTGCTGCTATTGGACAAAGAAACAAAGAGGTAATGGATACTTCTTGAAGAAATCCCCTGACCTAGGTTTCATTCTATTGGAACTTATCAAGGGTAAGTATGAAATGTGCAATACAACTTCCTAAAAGAGAAAACATAAAATCACAAAAGGGAGTAAATGGAAATTTTTAAAGAATGATAGGACACTTAGATAAGAACATGTAAAAGCATTACCTTTCTGTCCAATGACAACAATGTAAAGTGTGAATGGTATTTTATTTTTCCGTTGTAAAAACCATATTGTGTTTGCTCCCTTTTATGTGTTTCTATTCTTCTTCCAAACCTAATACAATTACTTCGTATAACGAAAAGAAGTTTTCCTTATATAAATATATCAACCTTTTATGAGTTTATGTACTTAGTAAATAAGTTAATTGAAATAAAAAAAAATGGAGCACAAATAAAAACCCTAACACATAATATATTCTTAAATATTTCAATGGTTTCACTACATATTCCTCAGGAAGTAGTAATAGTATTATTATTATTATTATTAGCACAGTGTCTTAGGGTTATACACACTTATGCTTATGTGTAATGGTAGGGTGATTGTGAGATGAAATGGAGAAGGACCTACAATTTAATGTGTAATCCAAACCACGGTTGAGGCCTGGCCTTCCACACATTCACAAGTTGTGATTAATACACATCTTGTCAGAGGTGAAGGAAGGGTTTGGTGATCACATAAAAGTGCCGGGACTGAGAAGTGAACTCTGGACACCCAACACAGAAGTCCTAAACCTTACCACTAGACTGCCAGGCCACTTTAAGTAGTACTAATAAGGCTAAAGAGGAAGCTGGCATGAAAGCATCATAATATTGAAGTATTTGCAAATAAATCTGTCTTCACTTTTATTTGTGTGTCATTTTTCTAAAATTCTATCATTTACTAAATTACTCATATTACATTTTGTTTGATGCACTTAATTCTTAATAATTATTTTAGAAACTATTTTAAACATATTTTGAAGAGTTTTTATGGTCTTTGAGGATCAAGTAAAACAAAAAGATAAACAAATACATATTTTACTTCAGAACAAGTGTTTGTGTATCATGTTTTCACTGATTTTTCATATCGACTGTGCCAATGAAGTGAGTTTCAGCTCTAGCGATATATTGTGGCTTGTCAACACTTCCACAGTTAGAAAAACATGTATACAAGTAATTCTAATTCTTTGTTCCGAGCAACATCTGTCTGAAGTCTGCATTGCTGAGAACCTTTCCCTCGGAACTGGTGGGGTTGTCTGCAGCAGAGTGGTTGCTAGAAAATGTGGGAGGTTTCCCTGGAGCCATCTGTAGGACCCTTGGTACAAACGACACTTGTGTGCGAGGGTGCCAAGTCCTACAAGACAACCAAAGTTAAATATATTATGTATAATATTAAACATGGTAGGTGCAGGAAAGAAAGATAAGAACAAAGAGATAATGGTTATCTCTCTAAGAAAATATGTCTTTACAGCCCAAACCCTTTATCTATAGTTTATTCCAACATAAATCTTCAAACGGGTGTGTGGAGCTCAACTTCCGAAAATAGAAAATAAAAAACCCAAGAAAAAGTGAAAATAAATATACAAAAATGATATAAATGAAAAAAATTCTTAAAATGTAATGAATAGGGTGAGAATATATTTAAAATCATTGTTTGAGAAAAATACATTTTTAA
The DNA here is from genome assembly GCA_902141375.1 of Timema poppense. Lineage (NCBI taxonomy): Eukaryota > Metazoa > Arthropoda > Insecta > Phasmatodea > Timematidae > Timema > Timema poppense. The sequence goes on from CABFOV010009159.1 coordinate 2,700, forward strand.
ATTGGTATTTGAGGTTTATAATATTAATAGCATTCGGTGGATGGAATGGAAACAAAAACTCAACAAATACTGAGAAAATATAAATGTTAATTTTATTGCTCATTGAAACATCTTGTTCTAAACATATTCTTGAGGAAGATTAGGAAGAGGAATTCTTAAATTGCCCAGTGAGTAATAAAATTGTGAATAGGTGGTTTTAAAAACCATATCTTTTTGGGGGAAATTGATTGTTAGAATTTCAACACTCAGCAATTAATTATACTAGGAATATTTTAACACAAAATGTTTTTCTCTTGAGTCAAGGTGCATGGTTTAGTTAGACCAATTATCTGGACTGTGCTCTCAAGTTGTTGGACCTATCCTCTAGTCTGCAGAAACACTAATACACAATGTGGAAGATTATGTACTTATGACTTATTGGTCTTGGAGTCGCCTCCAGCCAGTGATCTGGACTGTGCTCTAAGGTTATTGTAACTATCCTTTAGTCCACATAAACACAAGTACACAATGTGGAAGATTATGTACTTACGGCTTGATTGGTCCTGGAGTCGCCTCCAGCCAGTGATCTGGAATGTGCTCCAAGGTTATTGGAACTATCCTCTTGTCTGCGGAATGAGGGATCACTGAACGCGACACTGATCTTGTGGCCTTGAAGATCTGTCCCGTCCAACATTTCCAGGACCTTCCTGGCCTCCTCCTAAACACCAACACCTGACTTAACTCTCTTAGTGCCACGTCTATTCTAGAATTCACGCGTGAAAAGTGCCAGAGGCCTGTTAGGTTTTGTGTGTGAAGGATGCCACAGCTATTTCCTCATTTTTTTTAAGGGTTTGCAAGAAAATTCGCCATACCTTTATTTACGAAGAAATTATTTTGATTTCTCTTTAATTTAATCCACATGTAATGTTCAATAATAATAATAATAATAATAATAATAATAATAATAATAATAATAATAATAATAATAATAATAATAATAATAATAATAAAAGTTAATTAAAATTATTTAATTCTTAATTTTTTTTTATATTTCCTATTCTTTCAAAACTAAGGCTAATTAACACATTACATTTCACAATTATTTTGTTGCGCATTTAGTTTTATACAATACAATTAAGTTTTTTATATATATGATTATAAATAGGTACAGGAATTTTTATTTGATATCCTACATTATATATTTGGGCCGTTATTATTTACCTTAAAGCAAGATTTATTATGTTGCTTACCTCATGAATAAATATTTAGGCCTACACATAATGAATGTGTTTTTAAAAAACCCTTTATAATGAAAAATTTCATATACTTTTTTTTACATACCATATAAATGTATAACGTTATTATGCCTACTAACTTACATTGGTTGAAAACTGTTTACATAGCTATTTACATCAGTATCTATGTAAGCCACACTTATGTTTTTCCATGCAGCTCGTGTGTAAACTGGCGTTGCACTTAGCACACTGAGTATGTAACCATCCGCCATTGTAAATGTACTAAACTCTCAGTTCCAATAAAAACTATTTATGGTTGATTTTTGTTGCCAGCCTTATATAAAATAATAGAGGGAAATGTTATCTTCCCAGTGATATGTGACACCACTACATTATCTATCAGGTAAAGCGAGAACTAGTGCAAATCTAGAGAGTCAAACATATCGACTCAGGCACTTTTAACGGTAGTAGGCGGAGCCGATCAGATCGGCTTGTGGCACTATAAGGGTTAATAACACTTGTAGGTACCTAATAAATTTAAAATGTTGGAACTGCTAAAAGCACCATTAAATCTTGAGTTGAACTTCAAACAATTAAAGTAAGAGGCAGACAGAAATTTGGACTATGCTACTGTATAAGTGTGGTCAACAGCAACAGATTTATTCTTCTTAACATATATAAATGTTCTAAAAATTGAAAAACGAGACCTAAACATGAGAATCGACCCCAGGTCCTTTGGCTTAGTACGCCAATAGTTGTATAATTATTATAATTGTGAAGATCAAGCAAAATAATAATAAATTAATAATGATGATGGATGATGATGTTTTGTGTGTTCTTTTATCCAAGCCTCATACGCTTTTCCTTTTATCGACAAAAACAATTTAATCAGTTGTTGACCTTGATACTTCAATGTCCATCTGCTCCACAACTACATCTTTGTTAGGTTTTTCTCCCCCTTCTATCCAGCCCAAACCCTAAAACTTAATAGGCACTAAACACATCTAACAAGTAGAGAGAAAAGTAAACAATTAAGTTTGAAATCTGACTATTCTCACAAAACAGTATCTTAACACCTTTTTTTATAGTAATGGAAATTGATAAAAGTAAAGAAAAAGGAAAAATAAACTAATAAGAGTAAATTTAATGAATAAAGCCCACCTAAGGGAAAGAGGAAAAATGTGGGATGAATCCAATGCACAAAGGTGACATCTTCTTCCTTTCTTTTGTCTTCTATTGTAGAAATAGTCACACATTTTAACACAAATAGAATAATATTTTGGCATTGTTGCCAGTTATCAAAAACAAAGAGAGAAGAGGAAATACACTTGACACAAACATTGGATTACCCTGAGTAAGACAATAGAAAAGTTTTGGGCAAATGAGAGAAAACATCAAAGAAACACTAGACAAGGTAAAGAAGTTGATGAAGTATTTCTAGACCTCGAGAAGCTTTAATAAGATACCTGACAACATTGTGAAACAGGTTGATAAGACATAAGCGGGTTGAAGATTATCTGTTAGATGGCCACTAAAATACCTTACTAAGGCTGGGTTTATATTTATGAATAACCAGAGGCAAACTTGTACCTTCAGCCATAAAGTGTCCCACCAGGTTTTGACTTAGCCTTGTAACAAACAAACAAAACAGGATTTTTTTTGCTTTAAAATGAGTTGAGGTGATAATATTGTGATTTGTTTACTGTATTGATGGTATTTAATACCATTTTTATTAAAGAATAATAGTAATGACAGAATTACAAACACACATACACTTATAAAATTACACATCTAGAGTTTTGACTAGTGAATGTATCCATAAGTTAATCATCATAATCTAAATATTTCAAGTCTGAATCAATGCTTAATATACCATGAGCATTTAAAGTGGGGATGTAAGAAGCACAAGAAAAGGCCGGTATTTTTAAAGTTTTTATGTCAAAACCTTTTATTGGCCAAATTAAAAAAAAAAAATTCTTCAGTATAAACATAATTGCATTAGATGGCAACTCTTTTTAAATGAAGAGAAAAAGTTGTCATTAAATTCTAGGACACTCTTTTTATTTGGGGTGATAGTCGATCCTTGAATCGAGCATTTAGGTAACTGTATTTTTAAATTTATTTATCTATTTATTTGCAAGGCTGTAGACAGCCAATAATTTCAGGGGGGTTTTGGTAAGCACATCCTCCAATTTCCATAAGCTAGAAATAATTCTAGTTGATAAACATTTCTAGAAGCTATCTGAAGTGTTTTATATAGCTGAAGGCTAGGAACATTTCTATATATTAAACACCTCTAGACGTGTTTTTTTTGGCAACATAACACCATAACTGCCTAAGGCTAGGAAAATTTCTGAATTTTAAACACCTATAGAAGCTCTGTGAAGGAAGTGCTTTTTATGGTAACACAGTCCTCTAATTTATACTTGTATCTTAATTTTTATATTGTTTGAACCATAAATAAAGCCATTTTGTACATACAATTTCGAGGGTGGTTTGAGCATCCCCCCCGATAACAGCCTTGTTTATTTGTTCATACTGGATTTTTAAGGCTACAAGACTTTTTCAGTGCAACATGAATTAGTATTTATTTCAGTTTATCTGCATCTGAGCTAAATATCCAATTGCGCTTAAATATATATTTATTTAGATTTGCAAATATTGTTTAAATCGTATAGTTTAGATTAAAACATTTAACTGACTTTATTACAGCGATTTCCGACGTTTTGTAGTTTATGACCATAACTTTTCTTTCTGCGGCCATCGTGACCCTGGGATAACTTAAAAGTGTTCAAATCTTAGTATTTAAGTTCTTTTCACTGTGTATTACTACCAGCCCGGACTATCTATAATTAGCTACATCATTGGGATAGGTAAAATTTAGAGGAAATGTACACTTATTTGCTTGGAGGGATATGAGGAGAAACTACCCCTGGCCGGAATTAAAATCCTTACTTCACCTTCACCAACAAACCAAACCCACATGTCCACTAATGATTGTTTTAATTATTATAAATTGCTTATAATAAAGATTATATGCAACTAATATGTAGTAAAATATAATCAACTAGACCGGGGTTGGGGGATGATTTATATTATGTTAGCAGCATTACAAGGCTGCCACAGTAAACAAGTCAGCAAGAAGCTATCAGAATGGAATAGCCAAAAGGAACTTAAGCAGTAACTAGGTCATTTTTAGAACTTTAACAAATTACGTTTCTATTAGAATTTCGCATCTTCTTATAATCATTAAAATCCTTGAAAAGGTAAAGCTAAAAGATCTATATTGTGAACCCACTGAAAACATGCTGCAACACCCAAGTTGGAAACCGCTGGTTTATTATAACACGGAAGCAATATTTAACTTGTAAGCTCCCAAAGGTGTAGAACTCGCTCTTCACTTTATCAAAAAATTAGCAATTTGGCCATGTTTGTTTAGAAATATTTTCAACTGTAAAGTAAAGCAATAAAAAATGGAATTTACTGATATTTTTACAGTATTTTGATACCTGCCTACCAATGTCCTGCTTCATAACCTCATGGAAGTTGCCCTAAAATGTTAATACTGGTACGTCAATTTGTAACATTTTCTTGCTACAAGTGCAAACATCTAAGTCATAAAACAGAGACTTACCCCATTGCACGGATTTCGACCCCAGTTGAGCCAGCTATGGACACCACTCCCAACCACAAATAACGCGCCCGGCCTCAACAACATGCCACGATAGATCGAGCCAGCGCCGCCTCAATATCCATGTGCAAAAAACCCGGGCCAAAGAACTTCAGAAGAAAAGAAGAGACTCTTCTCCCCAGTGTCCAGGCTGTTCCCAAATGGTCTAGAAACGTATGGAAGAATCCATCGCGTGTGGATTCCTCCCCTTGTTTATTCTCTTTGGATTACCATCCCTCCTCGTATGGTCCCTTGTTTTGTGTTCCGTGAGTTGTGCTGAATGATATATAAGATTGGTTGTGAAAATGATAGAGCACTCTTGGACTTGCTTTGGTAATAGTTGGACGAGGCTGAGGCTTCGGTTATTATTTATAAAATGTAAGCAAAATTCTCTATCGGCGTATTTATTTACTTTCTGTCTTCTAGATTCTCTTTCGGCATAATATTAATAATTTCTTTTCTTTTATTGAAATGATTGGTGATGGTCACATATGATTAAGCAGAGACTTTAGATAATTTAAATATAGGGATATTAAATGTTTTGGCATATTTATTGTTTATTTATCTCAGACCTTTTGAGTAATGGTCAAATTTGGTTTGCTCGGTTAAATATTAGATCTTGGAAATGTCTATTAAATATTAGATCTTGGAAATGTTTATTAAATATTAGATCTTGGAAATGCTTATTAAATATTAGATCTTGGAAATGTTTATTAACTTAAATTAATCTTGTTGTTAACCTTGATTTCTAAGTACTGTAGCCCCATGGCTTCTTTGGTGCTGACTGACATCCCACAGCTGACTTCTGACAGTCAACATTTAGGTATATACCTAAATTTTGACTGTCAAAAGTGACAGATGCTAAACACACGTTTTTGAAGATCATCTGGTTCGGCGTAGAGATACGTAATTCGGTCTGGTGACTTTTTAAAGCTGTCAACTGTCAGCTATGAGCTGTCAGTCAGCACCAAAGAAGCCATGGAGCTACTGTAGTAAGGTTATAGTTATGAGGTTGGGCGCTAATTGTAGGGCAGCGCTAGTGATGAGATGGTTGGAAAACTTTATCGTAATTTTGATTATTGAACGCAATTCTTTTACCAGGATTAGCAAATATATTGTTGGTTAATTTTAGGATTGATATTATAGTTTATTGATATTATATATATATATATGATGAGCCAGTGTAGTACTTTTCATTTGTATCTTGTTTTGGTAGTTACAGGTAATACTCAAGTCAAATTATTGTTAGTATTGGAAAATGAGGATTCCTGAGGAATTTTAAGATGAAGGTTTTGTATTTACAGTCATTTGGAGAATGATTGAAATAAACAATGACGTTCGCATATGATATTGTTAACCAAGCTCAAGAATGTATTTGTTAATATATTGTTACTTTCTTCAAGCTAAACTATCGTGTCATGATGAGCACGATTTTTATACATTATCAATTTAAATAAGGACTTCTTCCTTATTTGACATGTTGAAATATTTAATTCATTCTTTTAATAAATGATCAATTCTGTTGACTTCTCGGTTTATGCTACTTTCCTATTACTTATATATCCTTAGGTTTTATAACTTTCCTACTTTTAAGAGGTTTTTGTTTTTGGTGGGTGGTTTAGGTGTACATTTAACCATCGTTGAGGCTGACCGTCAGGGTATAGTCTGCAACCAGATTGGGTTGTGTGTTCTGGGTACAGTTGTTATACTCAGATTTTCAATATTTTTTTTTATAATTCACACAACTCACTCCTATTGCCGTTTTTATTATTTTTATTTTTGAACCCTACTTTTTAAGTTTTGGGTTAAGAATAGGGTTCAAATAAACTATTCAAAATTATTATTTATTATTATTATTATTATTAGCACTGCGCCTTAATATCCATTTGGGTTATACGCACTTATGCTAATGTGTAATGGTAGGATGATTGTGAGATGAAATGGAGGACCTACAGTTTAACGTGGAATCTGAACCACGGTGGAGGCCTGGCATTCCCCACATTCACAAGATGTCTTGTCAGAGGTGAAGGAAGGGTTTGGTAATCAGTATTCAAAACCTATTGTAATTTAGTGTGTGAGGGTGAAGGGGCTTCCCCTGACATTTCTTTAACCCTTAAACACTCAGCGCACCGAAATTTCGGCGCGCCATGGTACTGCTAAAACACTCTCGCCACCGATATATCGGCTCCAGCTAAATCTGGCCGTGTAAGTTTATTTTTAATAACTAGGTGGCACCACACACAGTATTCTAAATATTTAGGTTTATTTCATACTTTTTCCAACAGATAGCACCATTGGTCTTGGAAAAACTATTTATTTTGAACAGTTGAAATATGTAATACTCATTGTTTACATCGTGATTTGAATACATTTCTAGTTCGTGGGCTTTTCCTTATTTCTTATTTATATAAATATATTTGCTTCCATTATTTTTCTTACTTGTTTTATTTTTATATATTATTTATTATATTTTGGTTGTTTTATTCAAAGTTTATTATTTATAAGTGTTGTTTAGTTGAAATATTCTAGCTAGGCAATGGCCGGTCCAAGTTCTAGGCTAAATGACTCGGACATTTTAGACTATTTAGATACTATTGACAGTGACAGTGACTTTGTGTATGAAAGTGATTCTGACATCACTAGTGATGATGATAATGTGCCAGATCTTAGGAATCCAGCTGTTCATAACNCTACCTCTTCCTCTCCCCTTTACATGATTTTACAAAATGTTATGTAGTTCAGAATCAAAATAAGCTACAAACACCAAACTAGTATCAAATTTTACAGAAATAAATTCTCTTTCTTGCAGGATGACTGATAAATAAGGAAGAGAAGAAATGAATATTAATTTTTTACTCTGAATTAAAAATTTTAATTTAATTTTTAAGATTTTAAAAATTTTGAATTTTTTACAAAATAATGGTAGTCTAATAATTTATGTAATATTTTTTTTTATAAATCTACAATGTGTATAGTATAAGTGTGATTTTTTCATATGTATAAACTAAACACATTTTTTATGAGAAAATTTAAAAGGTTTAAAGGTAAATATGTGAGAATTTGCCTGAGTGTTTTGGCTTAGTCTAGTGAAAATACGCTGAGTGCAAAAGGGTTAAATAGCTTATGGCAAATTCAAAATGATCACCCTAAACAACATGGTTATATGAAATTTCATGCAAATCGAACACTAAATAATGAAAATAAAAATTTATTTTAAATTTTAAAATGTTAAAGGGTTAAAAAACAACTTAATATTTTGTTTAATGTAGTCTACTTAATTAAATGAAAAATTATGAGATGTGACAATGTAACACAGTCCTATTACTCTTCCTTCTTTGTTGCTTTAAGCCTATTAAAATTGCTTTGATGAAAGCTTATTTTAACAAACAATGAAATAAGATACATCAGTTCAATTCAAACTAGTATGGATACTTGCTAGAAAAATTAGTGTGTATTTCAGAAGTCAAACATTAACACTAACCTCAATGTCCTCATTTCATCTGTCAGAGCTTTCAATAAGAAAACAATAAAATGTTGTGTCACATACACTGCATTTATGCCTTCAAAATTTAATAAAACCCTAATTATGGCATTTGCTGTACAACATATGATAATTTGAATCATAAAACTGTGACAGTCTAACAGCCACAAAAGTCACAACTAAAAACACTAACCCATAAATAAAACATTGGCTGACAATGCTACTACTTCAAGCATTGCTGGCCGAGAGAAATTTTGCTACTGGGCAGCTCATGTTCCCTTATGATTCGTTTCCATACCTTATTAGGCATACACTCACTGGCTGTTGTCTCTGCCTACTTACAACGACACTACTAGACTACTTGATTATCTAAGATTCTTACAATCTACTAAACAAGGAATGTTTGACGATTTTTGAAGTTAGGATTTTTTGTAAACTAGAGATCACCAATTGGCAATTTTAAATTTGTTTGTACAAGTCTGTGATTAAGAACTTTAATAATAGAAAGTAATGGGGACAGAATAAGCCTAGAATTCCCCAACTCCAAATCTCAAATCTCACAAAATTCCCAACTTTCAAGCTTGTAACAAACATGGGAGGAGGTGGAGGTTGTTTACACCTCCCCTCCCCTCGTGCGAAGCCCCTGCTCTTGACAGATATTGGAGAACTGTTGAGGTCACAATGTTAAGAAAACTAATTTCAATGGTTGTACTGAAGAAATATTTGATTTATTTTGACTAAAAAAAATTGTATTCTATAAAAACTGAAAAAAAAAACTGGCCTTTTCTTGCATTAATTACATGCCCACCTTGATCTATCTCCATTCATTTTTGATGGTAGATAATATTTGACTAGACAACCAAGAAAAACTGAATTCTCCAGAGAAGAACAAACTATATGAAGTGCACTATCAACATTAGGATACACAATATGTAGATAGTGTTCTCAAAGTCACTCTAACAATTTCAGATTTGTTTTACATTTATCTGACAATGTATAAGAAATTTCAGGCACATATATCCATTTATGATCCACCAAAATTTTCTGCCCTAGGCTGAAGCTTACTCAACCTACTGGTAAATCTAACCCTGTTCATAGCACATAGCTAATATTAAATGCATAGCATACAGTGCACAATTCATAAGAAAAATACAATGGTTTAGCTATAATGAAACAGAGTGTTTAAAATCTTACTTAAATCAATTGCCTTTTTTATTCATAGAAAATGGCCTAACCTTTTTGAACTTCTATATGTCTTTAAAAATACTTTAATATAGGGTTCACTCCAAAAATGATATTAATTAAACTGTATATTTTGAAATTTTCCTGTATTTACTTACTCTATGGAGTTAGGAACTCAAAAGGTCTTTGTTACACTTAAAAAAGTATGCCACCTAACCTTATCTTGAACTAGTTCTATCCAGTCCAGCTCATTACACATTATCCCTATCTTGAGCTAGTTCTATCCAGTCCACCTCATTACACCCTATCTCTTTCAGATATATGCTAATGTTATCCTCCCACCTGCATCTAGGTTTTCTCAATGGTCTCTTCCCATTGGGTTTGCCAGTCAATACTGTGAATATGGTTCTAGATTCTCCCATTCACGCTGCATGCCATGTACAGCGTAATTTACAAGACTTTATTACATTAACAAAGAAGCTATTTTTCCCCTATTGTGTCTAATGGAGTTCAATTGACCAGAGCCTTTCCTCACATTCTCATTGGCTGATACAAGAGCTGTCTACTCTCAAGCACATGCATAGCAAATCTAAAGTTAAAGGTAAATCTACTTTATGTGTTGCACACTATTCACTATATATTTATTATAAACAACTTCATTGAAAATAGTATGATTTAACTTCTTGTGCACTTTATGCTATTAGCTATACATTATTCATGTATATAAACCTAACATTTCTCTTTTTGAGAAATATTTTGTTAAATATAAGAAAAGTTGCAGGAAAGATGGATAGCAACAAATAAAATAAATTAACACAATATGGCTTTACAATGCAAAGAAGAACACCGTTCACACTTTGCATCGCTGCCACTGGATAAAGAGGTAATGGTTGCCTATTGACAAATATCTGAAGTATATAAAACTAAAAGGTATAATAGCAACTAACCTCAGTAGAGAACTCAACATATGCAAACCCCCGGGACTTGCCAGTCTTGAAAGTGACGAGTCTAACAGCTTTGGGAGTGGCATGCTGACCAAATATCCTTTTTAAGTCATCTTCTGTTACCGAAATAGGAAGCCCTGAAAACAGTGTAGATTATTACTAACTTAACATAATGATAGACCAACAATAGAGCTAAGGTTATACACCATTTCATCATGAATTAGTTGTAAGTCGATGATTCATAATTAGGGACAACCACTTTTTGAGAATATTTTTTGTAGAAATGTTTGAAAAATCGATTTCAAAAGTACAAAAACATGTTTCAAGCTCAAAGAAATCATTATTACATATTTTTGAGTTCACAAAATAAAACAAAAAATATATTTATACACAAAATCTAAGTTTTCTCATTAATTATTAATAATACTCATAGTTTAAAAAAAAATTCATGCTTTATATGCTATAAGTCATTCACGAGCTAAGTTTACCTGGATGACAGCTCGAAATGTTACTAGAAGTAATCCCTAATATATCACTACGCCAACAGCTGACATCTATCACTTTGGATGACTGTAATGAAAACCGATGGTAATATATTAATGTAATAGTTAACCACAGTAATTTAGGCCAATATTATTTATATATTTATTTGAGGTCGGACACAAAGTTTATTTATAGTTTTATTCCCCTTAAAAAAATATTAACACCTTTCACAAAAACTTCTAACAAACATAGCTTCAAAATGGTGACTGATGAATCTAAACCATATGAATGGACATAAGGGTAAACAAGTTTTTTACAATGATACAGACACGGAGTTGATGAAAATGTTTTATTCAGTTAAATATTTCAAAATAGGATAAAATAATAATAAAATCATTTATTGTAGGTAAAAAAATTACAAAAATTTTTCTGTTTTCCAATTAAATACGATGCCTGTATTAAAAGGTATTGATGTGTGCACTATATTAAACAAAATCAGTAACGTTCCAAAACGAAAAATAAGTACTTTTAATTATGTTTAAAATATTGTTTCGAGTTGGATAAAAAGAAATAATTTAAAAAAATGAAATAGTATAAGAAAACTTAAGTTTATGTTATTTTAAATGTAATATATAACAGTTAATTAAAGATCTTTACATTTATAACAAAACTGTGATCTTTTACAAGTGTTGGCAACCCAAAACCTAAACATATGATTTTCAAACTGTCATCCAGTTAAAACCTATCGTGAACGGAATATAGATTCCACTTACAGTGCAGCCTACCAAACCTTTAGATAGTATGTAACCAATGTTACATATATAAATATTTTATAATCACCACAACTAAATGCTGACAAAATGTAATAGTCAAACCTTTTATAGCTGCAACCACTACTTTTCACATAATGTCCTAAAAATGTTTTGTTGCAGTTTGTTGGTTGCTTAGATAAATACTTTCATTATTTATTTGTTTATTTAATTATATGCTATAAAAATATTACACTTAAGTTTCAAATTCATTTTATGTCTCAAATGAACTAACAATTTGATTTAATCGTATCTGGGGTTGAAGGAAAGGTAAAGGCCTCAACGCAGATTCCATATTCGTAGGTCAGTAGTTCGTACTCTGTGTTCCTGGTCCATAGGAAATTCTACTCATGATTACCATAATCATGTGACGGTTTCAACCAATGAGATAGTAAAAGAATTTGTACAATCAAGAATTTGAAAGAAAATTGTTTACAACAAGAAGCGAGCTTCAAGCAGTCGTCGTCAGCTGATCATAATAAAAGAAACCAAAAACAACTTTGTTGAGAAAACTTCCAGTATATACTAAAATGTAGGTTAAGTACAATCCCAAGAGATGTATATATATACTCTAGTTTAACTATCAAACTTAAAATAAATAGGTGTTTGCAATAACATGAAAATGCAAAACGAATGTACTAGTAATTTGGATGAAAACAAAACAAATCAAGCACTTTTAATATTGTTAATAATAGGAGTGTCGACCCTACAAAAGCAAAGCCTATATTTCTGAGAACTTGGTATTTCTCAGAAAACATTTTCCTAGAAGCCGTTCTTCGCGGAGTGTTTAGATTTGTCGAAAAAAAATTTCTGAAATAACTCCAGGTGTAGCCATCCTATCATTTTATATATTTTTCCATAGTGAAAGATCCTCTCACTGTCATTCGTTCTTTTATTTCAATGCGCATGCACATATTTACTCGCCTGTGATTGGTAGGCTGTACAAACTAGTTCGTAGAAAGCTAAAGTTGGGCAACTTCTACCGAGTAAGGACTTACGGATAAGGACTCTGTGACCAGAGCAATCTGATATTGTGGCATCGATTTCTTATGGACCACGGGCTATCAATCACGGACCTACAAATACGGAGTCTGTGTCAGGGCCTTAAGCTTTTTAATAATAGCCTACTTATCTCACTTTTGAAGTCATGATTAAATAATTGATGTGTTAATAAATAATAAATTACACATTGTAAATCATGATTAGAAAAATGTTATAACAAAAAATGTAAAATCTTGGTGATATGAACATTAGGACAGCTAAAGTATTCATTTTCAGCAATAACATTTTTTTGGAGATGGCTCACTCTAATCTTTGAATCCACCGAATTCTGACTAGTATTAAAGATTTTAGGATTCGGTGTTTTACTGGATTCAATGATTGAATCTTTCATCTCATAAATAAAGAATAATATTTTGATTTCAAAGATTACTTAGTTAGGCCTACTTAAATAGCACAACTTAATCTGTAATTTTTATTTTGTGGGAAAAAAGCGATAAGGATGAATAAAATCGTTATATAAAAAAAATTGTTAGGTGTGGAAAATCTAATGTACCTTTACACCAGGATCATGATCAACTTAACGTTAACTTAAAGTTAACTTAATGTAACTTAACATAAAGGATCTCACTGTGTGTTTAAATGGATGCGATCACGATTCAGTTATCTAAACGTTGACTTGCAGTTAGATAATAATAATATTTAGCACCGCGTCTTACTACCCATTCGGGTTATACGCTTTAAGAACTAATTACTCTAATGGAATAGGAATTGGGAAGGTTGAATTAGAGGAAGTGAACCCGCATTTGTGTGGAGGGAGAGTGGAAAACTATTTAGGAAAAACCATCCCCAGTTCATCCGACCGAGATTCGAACCTCGACCTCCCCGTCCTCAGCAGTAGAGCTCTACACGACAATCGCATTAGCCAACTACGCCACCGAGGCGGGTGACTTGCAGTTAACTTAACATAAGAGATGTCCTGGAAGGTCTTTTACTTTAAGTGAACGTTACTTGAAGGGTATCATATGATCTAGCCAGCCAATCATTATGCAAGTGACGTCAACAGGGCTATTTAGTAATTCATTTGTTGGTTTAAAGACCAATTCTACTTTTTAGCTTTAGTTCAAGTGCATTTCATTAAAATAAGTGCTAGTATCGTATCATTATAGAACGTTATAGAACAGACTTAATTCAAATATTGTAAAGAAATTAAAACCACAAAGCTTTTATTATATACAATGCTATAATGTATTGCTTTCAAAAAAAGATCCTTGTTATTAAAATATAAATCAACTAACATAATCATGATTGTAAAAGCATTAAAATCTGCTTGTTAATGCTAGTTAATATTTAGCCATGTAGTAATAGAAAAACTTTTAATATACATGATTTGTATTTATACTCCATTCACGGTAGGAATTACTGTCTGAAAGGTCTTTGTTCCTACCAATATCGTACTATATAATAGATTTTGGGTAGGCAAAAAGGCCTTTCAGAAAACAATTCCTATGCTGAACAGACTTTAGTTGATAAAAGCCATTGAAAAAAGTCAAAATTATTGATTAAACTATATAAATATATTTGATATAAACTCCAAGAGGGGGCTGGGGGTAGGGGGGAATGTAGTATTTAAAGATACACTTAAATCATTTATATTACCTACTTCAAGTTTCAGTTTGAAATAATTTTTTTTCTTTCTGTTTACCAGTATTGTATATTGTAGAGAAAAGCCAAATTTATCCAAAAAAGTTTAATGATAAATATCTATAATATTGGTTGAAAACTGTAAACATTCACAGATTATATACACTAATAGAAAAAGTACAAATCACAGATCAAAACACATAGTCTAGAATGAAGATGTTTGGTTCGAGTTGTTATGTTAAGTTAAGTGAGTTAGGATCAAACATAATAGCCCGTCTACAACCAAACACACCCGCTTGTCGTACTCGCAACCACGCAATAACATAATTTTGTCTGTCTACAAAAGCTTGCGAAAACACAATCCTATGTCGAAACTGTCGGACCCGTTTGTCCTTTCTCCATCTCATGTGTTTATGTAGTTGCGTTGGCTTGAGTTCAGCCAATAAAAAATAAATATGGATGGACTATTAAAATCAAATAATATGAAGTTATTTGGTCTATGACAACAGCTCTTGGAAATGTATCTTACAGAATACAAGATTTTCAATTAAAACCATAAATATTTAACCATTTAAATATTTTTAAAATATTTCTTATATTCTTAAAATTTAAAAATGACACCTGAACACGAGAATTGAACCCGAGACCTTTGGCTTAATACATGAATGCTCTTACCACTGATCTATCCGGGATTCGCCCCATGCCCAGGGTCATTCTTCACTCATATTTTAAGGAAGAGTCTTTGATGGACATGTGAAAATTGTCAGCTACAAATGTGTGATTTTATTAAGATTACGAACTATCAGACAACACAGCCACCTTCGACTCAGTAGTTGGCTTATTGCTGCCATTAGTAGAATTATTATAACTGTGCGGGATTGCAAATTAATGAATCAAATAGCCAAAGCTATTATTTATATTATATTCTCACTCTAAAACATAAATAATAGCTTTGGCTATTTGATTCATTTATTTATTATTTGAAAACATTAATCTAAATTTGTATTTTATAGACATGTTTGCTGTTTGTTCCTATTGGTTGAAATAACGTTTTATGACTTTTCATTGTATACAGTCTTATTTTGTTTTTAAGAAAAGCATAATTATAAGTGTGTTTCCGTTTGTGTAATTAAGAGTCGAACAAGCGGTTATGTTGGTTGTAGACGAGCCTTAACTAGGCCTAATCTGTTTATTTCACATGTTTTTTTAGAAACTTAACTCATTCTAACAACACCTTTAAAAATAACTCAAAGACACTCAAATTTTGATTGATTTGATTTCTAAACAATAATATGAGTCTAGATTGTTTAATTTTTTCCCTTTCAAAGTGATTGTAATTTTAGGGTGCGGTCTATATTCGGGAGCAGATTATTTTTGAGCGCTATAGTAACTATGATATTATCTATGTATCCAATAATATTTTAATTATAAATAATATAAATATTTAATGTAGCCCATGGCTCATTTCAAGGCCTATAAAAAGTACCTATATTTTTCAAGGGTTTTAAGTCCAAAAAATGTATTTTTTGTGATTCTTTCAGGTATTATAGAACCATTTTAGTTTTTTTTTATTTGAGAATCTTTAATCTGAAATTTAAGTTTTTTATGACAAAAAAATCAGATATTTATTTGCCATAATAAAGGGTCTTTACCCATATTATATTAAAATAAAAACATTTAATAAAAGTTCACCTAAGCTACAACTAATTTTCGAAAACATTTTAATCCACTTTTAGAGTACATATGGTGAACATACTATTATTTGTCCTTCACAAATCACAATATAATAATGGAACACAGCTTTCACTTTACACTGCTGTCACTGGACAAAGAGTTAATAATTGTCTTAGAAATCTAGTAGCTTCATTCACTCTCTTGAGCTATTTTTCACACTATCAAAACTGAAAAAAACAATTATTAGTGGAAAGTATTCAAGAGAAATTGTATAGATTACCTCTCTAATTTGAGATTTGCCGACAATGGATACCTATTTTATAAGTTGCTGGGTTTGTTTGGGAAAGAAGAGTAACAAGGGGGTTATTAATCCAGCGGCTCTTCCCAAACTCTAAGGGTTTCTCGCTATAAGAGGTTACTTTAGGGCATGCAGAAAACTATTTGTGTATTACTTGGAGTGACCAGAGTGTCACACACCCTAAACAAACCTGACTATAATGTCAACCTGTACCCCACTTATCCGAAAACAACAACTTTATCTCCTTTCCTCTTTCAACTCCCAAAATGAAATGAAACCTTTAAAAACAGTGAGAAACATCCAAAGAACAAATAATAAATACAAAACCATCATAAATAAAGAACTACATAATATTAAAATAGGCTAAACCAAATACTCTAGAGTTATTTTACAATATTATTTATGAATAGAAACATACAAAAGGTGAGGTTATTTTCAGGGGTAAAGTGGTGTTATTTTTCTCAAAGCTGTAAGCTGTAAGATGAAAGCGGTATTATTTACGTGAATACGAGTTGAATTAGTATTTGTTAAAAAAATAGGATAAAACTATCTAAACTTTAGTTCATATTGTGTATTTAACTATTTATTAACATATTCAGGGGAAAATATTGTCATAGAAGACTCAGGGCTGTTCCTATAGACGAAAAGATGGTGTCCCCAGGGAAATTGCTAGGAGCTCTCCCTCTAGCAGCTTGCCCGGTATCAGTTTCACAATCCTTCCTATATTCACTACCTGGGTGACTGCCTGACGGCTCATTGCTGGGTAACAGATTTGTACTAGCGAGGAGGATATTTGGCAACATAGCGTGACTCAACCCAGTTTGAAACACGACTTTGAATTATTTCTGGTAGTTTCAGAACGCGTTTTGCTGAAGATCATCATTTATTACAAGTTTTGGCGCGACTTCAATCTTTTCTGTTAAAAATGTCCGCCAAGAGGTTTGTACCATATACGTCAAAAGAAAAGGCTGTGCTTCTTGACCTTGTTCATAGATACAAAAACATTGTCGAAAACAAGAAGACTGATGCAACATCGAGTTCTGAAAAAAAAAGAAGCTTGGAATAATATAGCCAAGGAATATAACTCCAACTACAACGTTTCCAAGCGGGATGAAACCCAGCTAAAAAGGTAATTATTTATTTTAATTTACACCTCATCAAACTGTACTACTTATTTTGAGAACTATGTTTATTCAAAACCAAGTTTGACAAACGAACTAGATCTAAAAAGTAGGCTACCACAAAAATATTACATTTGGTGAATATTAACTAGGCCTAATCTTTCTGTAGGCGAGTGACAAAAGTGACGAAAGTGACAAAAGCTGTAAGAATTGCCTCTTTTAAACATTCCTATTTTAATATTGTCCATCGACTTTCACTTCGCTCATGTC
>CABFOV010009160.1:0-20486 GCA_902141375.1 Timema poppense
CGCACACTGTGTGTCCACTAATGTATTTTAAAGGTAGCTTGCCAGGGATAGCAATAGTTCAGGTTATATGAAGGCCTGGGAATGATACCTAGCTAGGTACACTTGTCTATCCTAAACTCTGGTTTGGGTGTTTAACCTGTGGGCCGTCTATGCTTTTTAAGATTGGCTCGTGGTTAACCTTTCATGTATATTTTTTAATACTCCCCTTTGGAGTATTGGCCTCATGAGCCACATCTGCCCCTCAGGCTCGGCTGGAGCTGTCTTGGTTTCTTTAGCTTGTATATTTTGTTGTTGACCACCTGTCGGGTGCTCAAATTGTGGGGCGTTTCTGCCGACCCGGCATGGCCCGTAGTTTCTAATATTTCCTTGTAGTTTTGTCTTACCTCTTGTAAGGGGTTTTTGCATTATGGTGCTCATATTAACTGAACTTGAACAATGCAAATATTTACTGTATGTGCACAGTTTACATACTAGAATAATGGATGGTTTAAAGCATAACTGAGTTGTCTGCTTACATCCATCACGCCCCGTGTTGACTGTGATATAGGCAATTCTACCTAATATCTCAATAATGTTTTATAGACAGTACTTACTGAGATTATGTGCAAACAATTAACTATGTACTTTGCTTCATTAAATTACACTACTCTTAATTATCTCTTTTTCTCAATATATATGTGTATGTGTACCTACTTTTCTATCTAGGTCAATGCTATATCAATCCCCCAATTATTAACAGATAGGTAAAGGGGTAGGTGCAACAATACCAGACCTTGGTTTGGTAACGCTTCCCTTGACCAAACTAAATAGCCTGAGATCAACCAATGAGCTAAGAATTGTGCACCAATTTCAAAACCACATGACTCCTAGAATGAGGAAAAGTGTAAAGAGAAGATGGAGAGAGAGGAGCAACATGGGTTCAGAGAGAAATTGATGATAGTTTTAATATTTTTTGATGGAAAAGAGATATGAGTTGGGAAAGAATCTGGTAATGCCATTCATAAATAAATAAAAAGCATATGGTAGTGTGGATTGAAAGAAAGTTTGGAAAGATATGGAGCAGGCTGAAGTAGAAAGAGCGGTGGCTATGATAGTAAGGAATGTATATGATGATAATGTGAGTTGTGTAAAGACGGAAAGAGGGTGAAGAGAGGGGTTCTAATTAAAAAAATAAGTAAAGCAGTAAAGTTCCGTCTCACCATTACTATTTGAATTGGTGATGGAAATAATAATTAATTGAGTGGCACGGAAGCTGGGTGAGGATAAAATGAAAGCAATGATGTTTGCATATGACTTGATGGTATGGGGGGAAGAGGAAGTACAAGAACAGCTGCAGGAATAGAAGAGGATGGAATGAAATTTAGTATGGCGATAAGTGAAGTGATGGTGATGACAAGACAGAATAAGGCTAAGAAAGGTTATAGAACTGGATGAAGTAGATTCGAAAGAAGCAAAGAGAGTAAAGTATCTTGGTAGTGTGATTGAGGTAAAAGAGATAGTGAGACAAGGCAGCATAGAGAGCGTTTTTACAGGTGTGTAAGAGTCACTATGGAAAATATAGGTGCACCTGAAGTGTAAGGAAGTGTTGTATAGAGCATACTTCATACTCATAATTACTTATGCAGCGGAAACTTGAACCTTGGATGTATGAGAAACAATGAAAGTGGAGGCCATGGGAATGAAGTTTTTGTGGAGCATGATAGCTGTCACCAGAAGAGATAGGATTAGGAATTAAGATGTATGGTCAAGAGTTAGGATACAGGACATAAGATAGTCGAGGATTCCAAGAAGATTAATGGATAGGAATTATGTAGGGAGACCAAGGAAGAGATGGGAGGAAGATAGCAGTGTGAGGAGTGTGTGCAGGAGGAAGATGGAAGCATTTTACTAAACAGAGCTGGCCACAGGATTGAAAAGATAATTATGATTAATTATGTTAAATTTTTAAACAATAATTACTTTTTTTTAGTCAATGTATTTTAACGGTTATAGGCATATTAAAATGGACAGTAAGTAGCATTTTATTACTGATAAATAAATACAAAAAAAAATAAAAAATGTTAGCATTTTTAAAACCTAGACAATGTATCTAATAATTTATTATTTGTGAAAGGTACTTAAAAACCGTTTAGTTTTGGATTAAAGAGTATGTATTATATGATCTAGTCCGTTCACTGTAGGAATTGTTTTCTGAAAGGCCTTTTTACCTACCAAAAATCTATTATATAGTAGGATATTGGTAGGAAAAAAGACCTTCCAGAGAGTATTTCCTACCGTGAATGGAGTATACTCTTACATTAATTCATGTTTTCTGTAAGTTATTTTTTGGGGAGATAAAGTTAGTTTGGTATGTTGTGTAAATATTTGGCCTAGTAAAAATAAAGCACCAGACTTGTTTTCAAACTCCACCTTGGTAAGAACCACTTGAAGTATAACACTCGATAACTAAGCCTCAGTAGAAAATGATTCCCATTTACCTAAATAAAACATGCACACACATTCATGCTTCAAGTACTACAAAAAATAATATTCATACACGAGTTAGCTTATGTAATTTTATTCAATACATAAAATGAGTTATTTAAATGTTACAAAATTATAATTATAAATTCTATATTCAATATGTAAAATTCCTTATTAAATATTCATACAATTATAAATTTTGACTTGTAAAATAGTTCAGATCTATAAAATTAATTTAATTTTCTTATACAAAATATAATATACAATTTTTGTAAAGGCTAATCTACTTTCCTGTACTATGTTCATTTAATGTTGTGTTGACTTGTCACCCAATTTCGACCCCTGCAAATGACCTGGGTCGTGCAAATTAATGACAATACATCATCCATGGATATACTAATCTAAACATAACTGCTTCCATTAACATAATAGACAAATATGTATGTGTTGAAATCAGACACCATAGCTCAGTCGGTAGCATGTCTGCCTACTGAGCTAAGGGTCCCGGGTTCGATTGCCGGCATGGCCGAAAAATGTATCATTGGTGAAACTATGGGTTTGGTCTTTCAAATTGTAAAATTAATGGCCGGGGACCGGATATTGTGCCTGTCCTATTCTTAAATTATATTATAAGGCATATGAAGCTACGACAAGCCTAGCAAGCCGGTAATGGAAAATATATTACTTGAATAAAAAAGATTGACCCAGGCCACAGGCTGGAAACAGTAATAGATGTAAGTATAATGATTAAAGATAGTGACTCTCAAACAACTTTTGCTTTTTACTTAAAATTGTAATGCCAAGTCATTATTATCAAGTTTTAAAGTAAAAATGTGACAAACTAAACTAAAGAGCCATTACGGAACGTTTTCTAGCCCAGATTAAGTGTAATTATTGCTTGGTGTCCTAAGTGTGCAACTTGACTAAAATTCTATCAAAGTTTATTGTAGCTAGTAAGTCTGTAAAAATCCTTGAGATTTTGAATCTAAATATATGAAAAATTTGAAATTATAAATCCAAACCAATCCCAAATTCAGGTTCAATGGAATTTAAAATTAAAACATTTGAATAATTTCAACTTATTAAAGAAATAAGATACATTTTTTGACTTGACCATAAAATCGTGTGAATTTTGTAGAGTGGTTTAGCTGCATGAGTGAAGAAACAATTTAAATATTGTAGTGATAAATTATCTTGATATACAAACTATCTTCCTTCTTTGTCTGGTTTAATGTTTATTAAGATAAGAAAAACAGAAACAAATTTACATCTGGTAGAGTATTTGCAATATTTAAGCTCTATCGTATATTTTTATAAATAAAATTTCATTCTTATGATATAATTTAATGCAATAATAAATAAATTGAAATGATTGATTAAATGTAAACAATGAATGTATATATTAGAGTTGGCTTCTTAGCCTATGGACGGATAATACTTAAGTCTGGAACACTTCTACTGCCCCAGTACACTACATGAAATTCTGGCTGCTTGCCCATATATGACAAAAACAATTGACATTGTTTAAATTACTAATTTGAGTATACAGCGTTGCACTTGACAAATTTGTTAATTTAGTTTGTGACTAATAAACTAATAGCATATAACCCGAGCGGGTAGTAAGATGCGGTGCTAAAATATTATTATTATAATAAACTAATAGATCACCCTCAAAACTTCAAATATTTGTAAAAATTTGAGTTTTGAAAGTAATTAATGTGTGATTGAAATCTAACCATAGTGTTAAAAAATTACTTAAAACATTAATTCCAAATATAATACAATTAAAATATTAACCTAAAAACATAAATATTAACTTTACTACACTAACTTATAGCTTTAAACATGTGTAAAAATGATGACCAGTAGTAGATAAATCATTCTACAATAATGTAAATTGATAAAAATAAATAGTTATAAACTGAGTGAAAATTTTAAGGAAGAAAGCTAATCTAGGGANTTTAAGGAAGAAAGCTAATCTAGGGAAAGAGTAAAAAAATGTATGAATCCAATGCACAAAGGTGAAATCAAGTTCTTTTTTCTATAATAGAAACACACCTCTGACAAGACGTTTATTAATCACAACTTGTGAATGTGTGGAGTGCTAGGCCTCAACCGTGGCTCGGATTTCACGTTAAAACTGTAGGTCCTCCATTTCATCTCACACTCACCCTACCATTACACATTAGCATAAATGTATATAACCTGAACGAGTAGTAAGATGCGGTGCTAGTAATAATATAGTAGAAACAGTCATATTGAAACACTTTTATATTTCAGCATTATTATAGGTTTGTTAATTTAAGTGATTATTCATTTAATATTTTGTATAATATCTTCTATTCTCACTTGACTATTTCCATTTTTAATGTTTAACTTTATTAACCTTAAAATTTTGTTGTCATATCTCTATACATTGTTTTACAATTGCATTGGTTTTCCTCAGACCTGAATATGCTGTAACATCAATAATAACACCGAAACATGTTGTCATATAAAACTAAGTTAACAAATAAGTGGAAGGGAATAAAAATAAAGAAGATAGTATTCTATCAATTATTACTCCTTACAAAATCAAATATAAACATCATTACCTTTAAAAAAAATAGCCTCAAAATATTTTTGTGTAGTTGTGTAAATATAAAAAATGACACCCGGAGGGGGATTATAAACCCGACCAACTGGTTTAAAGTGCTGACCGCTCTACCAGTTGAGATAACTGGAATCTCATGTGTCATTCAACAGTCAATATATATAGAATAAAAATAAATAAAGATGTAGTAGGTTATTGTTTTTTCTTATTTATTGTTGATAAAAAGCATTAATGCTGAAATATAAGAACTTTGTGTTTAAATATGTGTGTAACTTTTTCAACCATAAAAGCCAGAGTAAAATAAGAATGTCTCCTTTGTGTATTTGATTCTTCCCATACCCACTCTTCTTTCCGCTTTTTTAACTCAATTCACTTAATTAGTCTATTTATCTTACCTTATTTTTTGTCATTAGCCTAAAACATTCTATTTAAAGCACATGCATGTCCTCTGTATTATGAAATGCTCCCCAATATTTGAAGGTAACTGTTAAAGCTGCAGTGTCAAGTCTCCCTGTTTTTGTGTGATGATCGACCTTACACTGGTGCAGTTGATACAGTGCTGTGAGGTGTAGTCGGACGAGACCCAGCCAAAGAATGAGTGGTCGACGCATTCAGTGAAGCCATTGTGCCCATCTTTAACAAATAAAACACACAACTCATTGTTATTCAAAAGAAATGGAACACAATACAATTTTCATATACATACAATCACAAAGGTGTTTTTTTTGTAACTGCGTATTACTACCCGTTCAGGTTATATACATACTTACTAATTACGATAATGGTTTAAATTAGGAGGGATAGCCAGCACACTTACCTAGGTGATACTGGAGTAGAAGTCTACTCCAGTATCACCTAGGTAAGTGTGCTGGCTATCCCTCCTAATTTAAACCATGATTTAGCCTAGTGCTCTATACCACATAGCCTTAATTACGATAATGTGTTAAGGATGTGGAAAACCATTTAGGGAAAATCACCCTTAACACATCTGACCAGGATTCAAACCCCAATATCCCCTCCATCATCAGCAGTCTAGTCTATTGTCATGCAGCCACCAAAATGGGTGTTGCAAAAGTTACTAAATCTAGTTTCAATAAAACGAATTATTGCCTAATGGCTAGAAATGTATAATAAGACAGTGTAGAAACAGTGTACAATAATGTCAAGTGAAAGTGAAGGAAGCCAACCTGAAAGGACAGTTAGGTTAGGCTGAGATAGGAACACACACTTCTCTCTTTATTTCTTCTTACACCTTTACAAATCTCACTTCTTCAGTTACACTTTGTTATAAATTTTAGAAATATTCCTTTTTCATATAAAGACACATAAAAAACACATCTTTCTTTGTGTTTTATTTGTGTATCTTTATACTAAAAAGGAATATTTCCGAACATTTAAAAACAATGTGTAACTGTGGAAGCTTGAAGAAGTGGGAAGTGACATAAGTGTAAAAAGAAATTAAGAAAGAGGTGTGTTTGTTCCTATCTAGGCCTAACTTAATTACCCTTAACTATCAGTTACTTTACATTATTGTAGAGTGTTTCTAGAACTAATTTTATATAATCATACATCAAGTCATGTTATCTGCAACTGTTACGTTTGACAGATATTATCAATGTCCGTAATATAACACTAAAATTATAGTTATGGTCAAAAAAATATATTTAATATTTTCTAAAAGTTTCTTTGAATAAAATCGTACTGTTCAAAGATACACTTGTCTCAATACTTGGATGGGAAGAACTATACCCATCTCTCACCACCCAGAGCAAATGTCACAATGAGTAGAACAATTCAAAAAATAGACACCGACATGAATAGAAAATGGTCAAACTACAGTTTACAAAACCCACCCACCAACATCACACAGTAATGTCCCTACTTCATATGGATAAGATCTGATTAGAGGTAATACAGAGATGTCTCCACTTCATGTGGAGGAGCTCTCCTGATCAGAGGAGATAGAGATGTCCCCACTTACTACTCACCCTGAGATGAGCAAGGTCCTCGAGTTTGGTGAGATCTGACAGCTCCAAGTAGAGCGAGTATACCAGCAACCATCCGTACACATTCCACACCGTGAACAATATCCACAGCAGGCACATCATAATGTTGTATGCAAATATCATATCAGTCACAATGGATGCAAACACAAATGCAAACAGTCGGAACAACGTGAAAACAGCAAATGCATAGATCCATGGCACCATCTTTTTCTCATACTCCTGCAAACAATCGCAGAACCAGGCTGTATTGAGTACCCTCTGTCATTTAGATCTTTCAATGCAACAAGCACTTTCATAGCTTAGGTAGGTAATACAGCTCGAAACAGGCTTTAGCCGTCTTTTGGTGATGACCAAAGTTAGGATAGAAAATGACATATTGTTTGGGTTTATATGTGACAAATTTATTGCCTTATCACTAAAAAAAAATGGGTGATTTACCTATAGTCCTTCCATTTCCACAAAAATTTCACATATTCGAATTGGACTGTTGCATGCTCTTTAAAAAGTCACCGCTATTTGAATTGTCCGACAACCATTTCCAACTAACTGTTGTAAGTTTAATGAATCATGTATTGAACATGAATATAATAAGTTCTTTAAGTATTCCCAAACTCAAAAATCCAAAGAATTAAAGTTGAACAGGAAGGGGGACATGCGAATGGACCTCCTCGATCTATCAATGCTTGTATCTCTGTGCGAGTTGGTTTGCAGACTTATGTTATATCTGAATGGTGAATGTTGTTTTGAGTCATACCTTCCTCAGCGCTATAATAAGAATTATTCCAGTCACCAACACCACTAGTGATCCCAGCAGAGAGAAAAGGGCGAATACAAACAGGGCGTTCCGAACTAAATAATATTAAACAAACAGAAATAAATAAATACAATTAGAGCTCAAAACAAACTTTGCACATTAAAAACTAAAAATATTTGTTGTGACTAGGCACAGTACACTCTAATCATCGAACCCTTGAATCCTTGAGGAGTTTCAAGAATTGAGGATTCAAGAAAATATTGGATTTTAGAGTGGAAAAATAATCAAACTTTGAATTTGTCTTAAAGCTTGGTTTACTGATTAATGATTGTAAAGCTCCAACACACTTATAGGACAAACATAACAACCAAACCCCAAACGATAAACTTAACACTTAACTGAATATAATGAATGCTAAATTATTCTATATTTATACTGGTTTTTATATTCATCATTTTAACCAATATTTGGATAAGAATTTGAGATTTGTAGTAGGCCTAAATATGGATATTTGAATTTGTAAAATGGTGGATTAGATGCAACTCTAATTGTAGTTGTTTGATTTCCCAACATTTACTAAGACAAAGGTAAAAAATAATCACCTTTATAAACAGACAACTGATTTTTGTAATAGCAAAGTAACTCTATGGCAAACATGATAGCTGACAAACTTACAACACAACACAAAACAAATATTTTAGGTCCCAGTTTAACAAGTTTGATAAATCACATATCCTATAATCAAACATTAACGGTGGTAATCATAGCTGAAGTCCTTAATTTAGTATAAACCATACAGAGCCTTTTTCTAGAATCAATATGTTAAACTATCATTAAACATACATGCGAGTCCAAAATTGTAGTTGTTAACTCACCGTGTACGCTGCCTACATAGACAAACTCGAAGCTGATGATGTAATAACCATAGTGCGTAGAACCGGGTGCAGCTTGGGCCAAACAGTAGACATCAAACACTGAGGTACACAACGTGAAAAGGCTCAGCACCTACATACAAAAAATTTACTTTTCAAGGCTACTACCAAGTGGTCCATATTTTCCCTAAAATCCCTTTCTAGGAAAAAGTTGATAGCTATTCTAAGTTTGTTTTATTTTTGCCACAAACTTGCTGATATGGATTCTCAGTAATTTTAGAGTAATTTTAATGTGAATATAATGTCCCAATGATGAAGCTAAGAGATAAATTAACCTATAGATTATTTTATTATTAGTGATTTACATTTTTAAAACTTTGTTTGGGCCGGACATATTTCCCTTTGGCGTTTGTAGACTAAAGAGATAGACCGAACCTTTATAAAGGTGTGCTTTGGCTGGCTAAGGAGAAAAAGGAGGGGAAGTTTGGATTAAATGGCAAATTGGGATCAAAATTTTGTTTTGTCACCGTGTCTCATTACACATTAATTTTATACTCGATTTATCTGATTGCCAAACCCTTCCTTCACCTCTGACAAGACGTGTATTAATCACAACTTGTGAATGTGGTGAATGCCAGGCCTCTACTGTGGTTCGGATTCCACGTTAAACTGTAGGTCCTCCATTTTATCTCACAATCACCCTACCATTACACATTAGCATAAGTGTGTACAACCTGAATGGGTAGTATGACGCGGTGCTAATAATAATAAGTTTATACTCAATTTAATCTTTCTTCTCTAATGTGTAAAGGATGATGAATGTTGAAATATAAGATGAAATGTATATCTGGATTTGCGTGGAGGTAGAATGGAAAAAAAACCTTCAGTGCACCTGATTAGGATTCGAACCAAATATCCCTGTCATCAGTAGTCCAGTTTATTCCGAGAGTTACGCCTTACACAATTCGACCACGGAAGCGGGTTTGTGATTAATACAAACTCAGTATAGCCTATTATTTAATTAACTTTTAAATAAACATTTAAACAATGGGATCCAGATTTGTTGTTTTTTATATATTCTTTATTAACTTAAGTCTACACTCAAAACTTTGACATCCGGTTAACAAATAGGCTGAATAAAATGTAAGTTCATAATTGAATTTTGGGATGGCAGCTATAAAAGACTTCTTTTGGGGCTTTCCTCAGCTGTTTTGTTACTATATTTATTAGCTTTTTATCTAACTGTAGTTAGTCTATTTTCTATATAAAAAATAACATCACATATACTATTCCTTTAACATTAGTAAAGCATTATAATACATGTGCTGTGTGAAGAACGGGTAATTAACTAGTAATCAATATATGCTGATCTAGTTGTGAGGGCATTGAGAAATATTTACATAGAAGAGTATCGATATAGCTATATTATATTTGGATTTGCCATAGAGTTAATCAGGTGGGAATCAGGGACGTAGCGCTGGGGGATTCAGAGGGGAGATGGGGGTAGCTTGGGGAAAAGCTTGAAAGTTGGGTATTTTGTGGAGTCGATATCTCAAGTTGGGTAATTCTAGAATTACTTTGTACCACAGTACTTTCGGCTATGAAAGTCCTTTACTGCAGACTTGTACAGACACATTTTAAATTTCCCAACTATCGATCCCTACTCTTAAAAATTTCCCAACCTCATAACTCATCAAAATCAAAAATTGAAAGGAGAGAGATGTATTAGAATGTATAGAAAGCTTAGTTAATCAAGTTGGTTAGTTGCGCCATTGTCACGGCCTACTAGTTTTAAGGCTAACTACTACCACACACCACCAGCCTTAGAAGGTTAGGAATGTTTTAAGTTGATCATTTGATAAAGCCTAGCATTTTTACAAGCCGAAACTTGTTAGTTTTTCTACAAGCAATGATGGTGAATGTTAAAACAAATAAAACTTGTAACTTGAAAAATCCTTCATTTGCAAATAGAGTAACTTTAAAAATTCAGTTGCCTAAAATCTCGATTCAAGACCCAATTATTGCCTCAAATTTTACTATTTTCACCAAGGGAACCCAAACCCCATATTAGTTGAGGGTATTCCATCCACCCACACCCCGTCATGATCTCAACATTGCCCTTGTTGCCTGGAAGTTTTTTAAATTTCAGAATATCTAGAGTTGTGAAATTCCCTGTCGCCTCCCCCCAAATATATTTTGTGTGACGCCTATGGTGGCAGGGGGAGCAGGCTGTTATTTTGCTAAATACTCACCACAGAATAGGCGGCAGTGAGCAAGGCTCCTCGCTGAATATCCAACAACCAGGCGTTGTGGAGAATGGGTTTCTGATACCATGGTATCACCACCGAGTGCATAGACCGGGAGCGGGTAGACTTCAGGTTTGCACTAGATCGTGTTGTCATGTGTGAGTACATGGAAGGTGTACCCATACTCGGTGTCTTCCTGCCATAGTTCATTGCTGACAAAAACATATAGTAATTATTGTATATTCACCAATAATAGCTTTTAATGGGGGATGTGCAGCAGGAACATGTAGTAAGATCATTCTCATCAACAGGCAAATATCGGTCTTTGCGTAGTAATTTGATTTATGAGTTAAAATAAAAATAAAAATGTAGTACATAATAGAAAAAAGTACACTGCTAGTGTATGTATTATACTTTTAGAAGGTGTAAGCCTACATGTCAAAATAAATGTTAAATAGTTTTATAAAACTCAATATTTATATACAAATCTTTTTTGGAAAATTTTGCCTATTTAGTGAGAATGACTCAGTATGAACGTAAATATTTGTATAAAGGCTTTGATCTAATATACAGTCCAAATTTCAAAAGAAGGGCCTTTTAGAAAATACAAACACATTTTTTGTGGCTAAAATTGAAAAATGTACTGATACTATTTATCAAGAGTGACAGGTTCAACTCACATGACTTGGCACATGAATATGTGAAAGTAGATTTGGTAACTTTTCTAGGTATCAACCCTGTCGGCCCTTCCTATTTAAAATTGGACTGAATATTTGATTGATGGCGAAACCATATGACTAAGATTTTTTTTCTGGAATCACTTTTTAACATCACTAGCAACATCCTGTCACATTCTGTACCACTATGATCGGTATACAAAGATCAGGAGGACAATGAACTTTAAGCCACACACCTTCGGCAAAATAGGACTTGGGAAGGTGAATAGTCATTCCTTTTCCCACCAAGGTTGTGTAGCCCAGCATTTATTGGCCCATTTCTACCTTCTCTCTCAACTAACCACAAATTACTATTGGTGTAGGGCAATTCCATGAGAAACTAGACATGGAATTCAAAAATTAAAAATTGCCGTAGTTTATAATTAAGTTATAATCAATCTTTTTGAATTTGAATGTCACTTAGCATATCTACCAATCTTGAAACTGTCTAATTCAATAAATAAAATTTTTGTATATTTCGTTATAGTTTTTTCCAGAGCATTCTATCTAAGTCTTACCTTTAATTACTACCACTCTTTATTTTAAGCTACTTTAAAATGTCTTCTAAAATGTTACAATGAGAAGGCCTATATTGTCAACATGTCATTCCGTTACCACAAAATGGTCATTCCATTACTTTTAAATTTAAGTTTTTAAATAAGTAAATATTTACTAAATGTAACTTCTAATATATCATTGTATAACTGATAAGTTTGACTAAGAGGTCTAAATTTTGTAGCTTCTACATGTGAGTGCTTGGGCTGAGTTTGTACTCTTTTCAGATAATTGTGTTCAAACTATGTCATTCTGTTACCAACTAACAATTAATTAGTAAATAATATCAGGTTTGAGATTATTATAATAACGTTTATGTTGTTTTGTAAAGAGTTTAATAAAAATTTGATCCATTTGAATTGATCTTATCAAATTTTCTTTAAAATACCACAAAAGAATTAAACATTGTCATTCCGTTACTCATGGAAGTGCCCTGTGGTGCACAATATGCCACTAACATGATTACGTTTATGCATGTTATCAATCATAGGATTATTAAATATGCAGGTTAATGTATAAACCCTTTTTTGATTATATTTTAATTAGGCCTACTACCCGTTCGACTTGTACATCTATGAACTAACTACACTAATGTTTTAGGTATTAGGAAGATTTAGGTAATTGAGACGAAGTGCAACCGCATTTGAGTAGAAGGAAAGTGAAAAACCACCCTCAGTGCCCCTGACAGGGATCGAACCCCAATTTGGCAGTCTAGTCTAAAACGAGTGGCGCGTTAGACCACTCTGCCACCATAGAGGGTTATTATTATTATTATTATTATTAGCACCGCGTCTTACTACCCGTTCGGGTTATACGCACTTACGCTAATGTGTAATGGTAGGGTGATTGTGAGATGAAATGGAGGACCTACAGTTTAACGTGGAATCCGAACCACGGTGGAGGCCTGGCATTCCCCACACTCACAAGATGTCTTGTCAGAGGTGAAGGAAGGGTTTGGTAATCAGATAAATCTGTGCCGGGACCGAGGATTGAACCCCGGCCGCCAGCATAGAAGTCTGACACCTTACCCCTAGACCGCCAGGTCACCGAGGGTTATTAAACGTTAACATAGAAGTAATGTTGTATGAATGTTTATGTCTTAAATTTTACTAGCCTGCTTTTGGCAAAAAAAAAAAATCTCCTTAAGAGGTCGAATATTTATACATTTTCTAGTGTTGCAAAATGTTAAATATAAAACTTAAAAAGGTAGGCTATAGATAGACTTGAGAGCAATAAAATATCAGATGAATTTGTCACGATCGGGTTTTTGGGAACGTGCAATATGCATCAGTCATTAAACCCTTAACAAAACTTATTTTAGCCATAATAAGTAGTTGTCCATTAAGTAGATGGGGAACCCTCCCATTTTATTTACTTTAAATTAATTTGATATTACCCATCCCCTTCATCACCATAGATAACGAATCTTACCTTACTTAGGATATGAACTAAATATAAAGTAAACAGTCAATTGGTGAATATTCTAAACACCACAATTTAATAAATTACTAAACACAAACTTCGTTTCTGGTATAAAAAAACATCAACAATAAGGTGTGGTTAAAGTAAGCAATCAAAACATGTCAACCATAGATAATAAAGGTATAGAATGGTAAATCCTTGTAGTATGACAAGAACAGAAATTTGAGTGCTAGGCGGATGTCTGATGAACTAATGCTATCAGCTTATAGCAAAGTACTAAAGTGCAAAACTGTACCAAGTACATCTGTAATTAGTTATATTATATTATATAAATTAATACATTAGCTCTAATTTTAGATCTTGGAATCTAATGTTCGATAGCAAAAGAGAGAAACAGAAGTATGACGATATATACACATCTTTGGGAAGTAAATGTAGATTAATGTAAGTTAAGCCACTAGACATTTTGTTTCAAATACTCTTATTTATATGGCTTAAGTAGGTAATAAATGCCCATTAACTAACAAGTCTCAAGGCCGTAGCCAGCCAATAATTTCAGGGGGGGTTTGGTGAGCACATCCCCCAATTGCTGGAAGATAAAAAAAAAACATTATAAATGACAAACGGTTCTAGAAGCTCTCTGAAGTGTTTTTTTTTTATGATAAAATAACCCCGTAGCTGCCGAAGGTTAGGAAATTTTCTAAATACTAAACACTTTTTGAAGCTCTGTGAGGTTTTTTATGGTAAAATAAACCCCAAAATGCCGAACGCTAGGAAAATTTCTAAATATTTAATACCTCTAGAAGCTCTTTGAAGTGCTTTTTATAATAACACAGCCGCCTAATTTGTATTTGTATTTTAATTTTTATATCGTTTGAACCATAAATAAAGCTATATATATTTTGTTAATAAAATTTAGCGGGGNCCCCCTGGCTACGGCCTTGACAAGTCTACTCAAAATTTTAATAAATATTCAAAGGAGTTATAAAAAACGATTTGTTCATGACATTATTATGACTTATTTGTGTTAATAACATCCCAAAACCGCACAATCAGTTCCAAGAGAAAAACAAATGTGTCAGCCAAACTTAACCTAGCTTATACTTATCGCGTTCTCTATTGGTGATTGTGATACAGGCTATGAATTAATTTATAAATAAACATTTTAAAAGTTCTCAAACTTAATATTAAATAAAAAAAACTCATAAAAGAAATAATAGCATATTATAAATTTCAAATTTCGTTGTTTTAAAACAACAAACTTCTAAACACAATAATGGTGTATTTTAAATTTATATTTTCATGGTTTTAAAGCAACTTATATAAAAAATAACGAATGCAAATTAATTGAGATTTTAAATAGTAAAAATTAAAGAAAACGTATTTCTTCGATTGTACCGCTAATGCATTTGGCAAAGCAGTTAACAAAGCTACCTATTACCACAATAGAGATAAAAAGAATGTCAACCAAACATTGATCTCTATAATATAACTGGATGGACATACACATACACATTGCCGAGGACAAAAGTGTGAAGTTCAAGTTTATAGTCTGATACACTGTGGGGGGATGGATTTAACGGTTTCTTTCAATGTTCTTATGTGAAAACATGTCTCTGGTGAATAAAAGTGTTATTATTTGAAAATAGTTATACCAAATTTTCTTGAAGAAACATTTGCATTAAAGATATACAATTCAGTTATACAGGTAATATTGTACAAATACGAATAACATCTTTAACATATTTAAATATATAGTTATCATCAATGTTGTTTATAGTCTGCCAAGACAACACTTATATTTAAAGTTGGTTATTAGCTTGTATATTGGTTTCATAAACCATATTAGTATATTGAAAGTTCGATAAATATAATGAATAAGGTATCTTAAAACAAGATTACTATTGTTTGAATGACAAACTTTGTGTAGTTGCCATACATTCAAACTATCACTTCGGTTAAAGGTTTGTACAAAGTATTATTATATTACCATTTAAAAAAAAGTTTGTTCATATCTTGTATATTTCTTTCAGAAACCACATTCCGTTGAAAGTTTGACAACTATAAAGATTTAAACAAGTTAGCTAAAAACTGTATTACATTTGTTTGAATTACATCTTTTGTGTAGAAGTCCTACGTTTAAATGATAATGTAGGTTATAGGCTAGTAGGAAGTACGGTATCTATTAAACCCTGTTTTTAGTAATAATCCCAAACTGTAAGGCTTTATTTCGTACCAGGATACTATCATATTAATAATATTTTTTTAGGATAAACGGCCACTTAGAATGGTAGTAGAAATTTCCTTCTGGGAGGTATTTTATCCTACTTAAACACAATTATAGAATAGGATTCTGGTACGAGATAAAGCCTTACAAGCGAGCTTCCTTCAAAAACCATCGTATATATTAGGTTACATCAACTTATTTAAAGAAAAAACTAACCAGTTTCTAGCTTGGTTATGTTCTTAAAAGCTTTTACTAACATATTTATTTCATTTAACTAATCACACATTGATTTATCTCATATAGTCAATCAAATTAATGAACGATGTCAAAATGTCACATTGCCTTGTATGGGTGTAAGAGAGAAAGAGATTCACGAATGTGTTCTTCTCTCTTAGACAATGGTATGCAGACGACAGCTCTAAAATTTCAGCCACAGATGTCCATCAAGTTATATTATTGAGATCAATGCAACCAGATAAAAGTGCTGTATAAAATAAGTCGTGAGGTTGCAAACATTGGGCACGGGATTTCAGGTATAGCAATGCCATCTACAGTATATTTAAAAAGTTTGGCTCATGATTAATTATCTTTATTATCTTACTAATTATCTTATATTAATAACTTATTAAGTATCTTTAGAGATATTAAAGTTGAATATAATTCATAATTAGTACGTGAATTATCCGTGAAAACTTTACAATAATTTATTTTGCTGGAACTCTTGTTTATAAGTATGTAGACTTAGTCTTTGGTTTGCTACAAACCAATTCCATATTTTGTGTTCTCTATGTCCTGATTGTGTGTATTGTTTTTGTTTTAAATATTAGTTGAGCTTAACAAGGAAAGATAAAATGTCGGAAAAATTTTGTTTGGAATAAATATACCATAAAATAGTTCTGTGACTATTAACACTCTTTGTTGGCTAAACTTAACACACAAAACAATAATATTACTTGTTGTCCTTAATGAATGTAAAACGTAGTCTCTTACATTACATCACTAAAAAACATTTGATAAATTGGGTGTTCGTAAACAAGGTTTTTTAAAGGGATGGGAATACTGGGTATTGGATGAGTTTAAATAATGTTGAGTTACAAGCTCTGTACTCATTACAAGACATTGTTAGGATGATCAACTCTCGTAAATTACAATAGGCAGGACATGCAGCTCGATTAGAAAACTCTAGAACCAAAGCCATGTCCAGACAATAATTTCGGGGAGGTTTGTTGGGCCCCCAATTACCAGAGGCTAGAAAAATCTATAAATGATAAACAGTTCTAGAAGCTATCTGAAGTGTTTTTCTTGGCAGCATAACACCATAGCTGCCTAAGACTATAGTTTTTTTTAAATATTAAATACCTCTAGAAGCTATTTGAGGTATCTTTTTATGACAACATAACACCATAACTGCCTAATGCTAGAAAAAATTCTAAAGTATTAAGCACCTATAGAAGCTATCTGAAGTGTTTGTATGGCAACATAACACCATAACTGCTGAAGTCTAGAAAATTTCTAAATACTAAACACCTCTAGAAGTTCTCTGAAGTGCTTTTTACGGTAACACAGCCTCCTAATTTGTACTTGTACCTTAATTTTGATATTGTTTGAACCACAAATAAAGCCATATATAATTTGTTCAATAAATTTCAAAGGGTTTGTTTGAACCCTCCAAACCCCTCCCCTGAATACGTACAGCCTTGTCTAGAACCATGCTCAGAATATTAACGGGAAAATACCATTGTGAATATCTAGACATATATGGAAGGATAAGATTAAAATAGACCTGAAAGAGATAGTATGCAATGAGGTGTATTGGATATAACTAGCCCAAGATAGAAATAGGGTTGGAGCTGAATTGTATCGACTCTGAATGGTATCCATTCAGACTATTATCAAATAAACCCCTTTAAGAAAAAAAACCTTAGTTATATCCACAAAAACCTGAATTGTTTCCACGCTGAATGTAATCCATTCAGGAAGTTTTGTAACAAACTGCTTATGTGAAAATCCTTAGTTGTATCCACTCTGAATGGTACACATTTCTACAGTTTTTTAATAAACTGCTTTTGTTAAAATCCTGAATTGCATCCACCTGAATATTATCCATTCCGATAGTTTTGTGATCAACTGATTTTGTAAGAATCCTCAATTGTATCTGCCTGAATTATGTTCACAAAAACCTTAATTGTTTCCACACTGAATAGTATCAATTCAAACAGTTTTGAAATAAACATATTTAAGAAAAAACCTGAATCGTATCCACAAATGGTCGACATGAGGTTTAACAAAAGGGACGTTTAACGTAAAAGCTTCGTCACGCTTCTGAGAGAGGGCAGAAAGAGGGAACCTTCTTAAATTACTACTTGTATACTAGAGTATAGCCAAGTCGGTATGTTAATTCAATCAAATAATTATTTAAATAGTCTAAGTAATTATTTTAAATTCGTAGACTCCTCTAAGTTTGCCAGCATTACAAGAAATATTAAAAAACGTAGCGTTCTAAATTATTTCTGGTTTTAAATAAAACCAATTGCTGTAATTAGTTTTTATTTTACTTAATATGTATTGTAGTGTAAGGCATGTGCTGAAGAGGTTATTCGCATCCTATATTAGCTAGTTCTGCTCGATTATATATTTTAGGGTAACAGACGTTAAAGGGATGGACATTAGGAACACCTTTTAGAAAATATAAACAAATTGTTTGCAGTCAACATAGATAACATTTTACTCTCTTTTACAGTTATTTATACATATTGGCTATCTTTGTATTAAGATTAATACTGTTCATTATAGTTCTTTATTTTCTTCCTTGAATATGCTTAAAAAATTAATTTGTAATCAAATCGATATTGGGGAATTTAAACTAAGTTTGTCATTTGTGCTTTAATTCTCTTTTCAAGTGGGCTGTAAAAGTATTTTCTTAAACAAGAAGTATTCATTCTCTTTAAATATTGCAGTGCATACCAGAACATTAATTTGTAACCATATTTAAATTAACTTGTAAAACTTTTTCTTAAGGTCAATATATTTTAGAGCATGTATTGACTTCGATAAATTTAAAGAAACGATTATTTTATTTGCCATCAGAATTTAGCCACTATGTTAAAAAAAAATGAACATTAAAAATCTAGCTTTAATTTATTAAAATCTAGTGAAATAAGTAACTTTTGATCATTTCTGGCAAGAACTTTATTAATGTGAATTGGCAGCACTGCTTTTCTCCATCCTATGCTCAGTGAGCTCTAGTGATGGGGAGAATTGAGTAAAAGTAATCGACTACACCTGTATCGTAATCGGCTGTACTCTATTCTTCCAGAAATACTCAAGTAAAAGTAGTTTGGCCCTGTTCTTCTTTTAGTTGCTCCTTTTATTTATCTTCAGATATTATACACAATATTTGTTGGTATGTTTAATGTGTTATTTTGATACAAAATCTTTTTCCCCATAGAGTTTATTTTTCAGTCATAGTCTTATCAGCGCACGATTTAGAACACCATTCAATATCCATTAGACAGTTTATCAATAATACATTTATGACCATATCGGGAATCGAACTCAGAGCGCCTAGCGTGGTTGGTACACGCACTACCAACTGTGGTAAAGTGTTGTATTTAAGCTAGGTGATTTGTTAAAGACTCAAGCACCAACCTTATTAATAACGGTGACAGTATAATGAGTGTAATAATCCTTAGACCGATTGACCCCCTAATGAGCGTAGCATGTTTCTTCAGTCGGAAGTAATTAAATGGTATGGTTTTTGTTGTGGTTGCACATTAATATACTTTGAAACATTTAATATTGTCTCGGCAATTTCAACACAATCCAATCTATTGAACTATACGAATGAAGAAGTACATTATGAATTTTAATGTGAATGATAAGAGCTGACATAACTCTTCAGTATTCAACGTCACAACTATCTAAGAGTGACACGCTCTTCAAGACCGGTTATGGTGCAACTCAAGATAAACACTCTGCAACTTTAAAACGCCACCATACATGAATTGATATTTTTCTTTAATAAAATTGAACTATTCTTTTAATATATAAAACATAATATAGGTACTCATTTAAATTTAAAAAAAAAGTTTCTTAGAAGACCACTTTTTCGTGTTTTCCTACAAATATTTTAAGAGGTATGAAAGTTATTAAATTTGTTCCAAATCCCCTGTAAGATATATTATCTATTTCAATCTTTGCAGGTGATGTTCACCATAATTATTATAAAGCAAGAGCCCACGACGGCCAGACCTTCGTTATTTTATAAAAGCAGAAAATTTCTCAGAGCATGTTCCCAACACAGGTAAGTGCGGGCAGCCAGTATGGAGTTGGTATTGTGGTTACTTGTGCAGGTAACAGGTAGTAAAGGTGTATAAAATAGTACCTCAAATTCTTTAAAGCATATATCTTAATTTTTTTATATTTTCTTCGGAATAACATTAGAAATCACGTCATCCATTGCCGGACACTTAGTACGGTTGCAACCCCTGCCAGACACCCTTAAACTTTAATAAATCATAATTATACTTTCGTTATAGAATAAAAGCTGGGTTTTACATATGTTACTTGGGGACCTATAAAAAATGTTACCTCAATAGCCGGACAGTTTTAATAGTTTTTACATCTTGCCAG